>JASAMX010010137.1:0-15556 GCA_030248175.1 Microlaimidae sp. YZB2_3 | reverse complement strand
AAATCTCTGAATACGCACCTCCTGGGTATTGAATACATAATGATTTGGCATGTAATTTTTTATCACAAAAAATTCATTACCAATATATCATCTAAAAATATATATATTTAGCTTAATAACAGTTGCCATGAATATTATGTATTGTAAGAGTCCCAACGGCTCCCTTAGTACTACGGGAGTTAACCTTCCCGTGGTTTTCCCCGTAACACACGTAATGCAATTTTCGACATGGAATATATCCCCTCTACTTGTAAAACACAATTCAAATTATAAATGGTATTCCGTCATTTAGAGGGTGTATATTACATGGAGGAAAAATGGTACAGCTTACGGGTGGACCAAGGAGGGGTGCAAGGGAAAGGGTGTGAGGGCTTTTGTAACTACTGATGCAAAGGTAAGTGCGCGGAATTGGATTGGTTTGACGAATAAAATTGGGGAAACAAACGATGAATCAAGATGATCAGGACAATCACTCAATCAAGATGCTCAAGACAGACAATCAATCCAGAACAATTTCAGTAGTTACAATAATAATTATAACATGCCCTTTCCTTAAATCCTTTAACAAGGTTGTCCTTAGTCATATCATGCTGCACTGGCCCATATTAGTAGTGAGTTCTAATATTGTGTAAGATGATATGAACAGCAATTCTCATTTTATATGGGGAGATTGGGATTTCTAAACAAACCAAATTTGTGTTGTTTTTTATTATAAAAAAGGGGTTTGAAATGCTGGGAACTCTAAAGTCAAAAAATGTTTAATAATTGTTAATGTTCAAAAAAATATGTCTGAAAATTAAATATAAAAAATTAAAAAAAACGGATGAACTATGTAAAACTAACCCAGTCAAAATTTAAACCTAGCTGATCTCGATAAATGGTAGGGTTGATTCAACTATTTAATAGAACAAAGCAATAATAAAATTTTGAGTCAAAAATATTTTACTTATTTTAACATTTCTATTTATCAAATTACACTGTTTAAAACAAAAATGCTAATTTTTTACGGGTAAAATTGAGTGATTTTTGTATTCAACATGACCCTTCTTCATTATCTTCTTCTTCTACTTATTCTGTTTATTATAATAGTTGCCAATTTTTTAAAATCTTCAAAAATGCCACGTGTCCTACTCTATTTTTAGAGCATTTTTAGGATTAGCATTTTTGTTAATAATGTTATTATTTGTGGATACAGAAATTGTAGTTTATTAATACTTTAACAAAAAACTTTTTAATAGTATTTTTAGGCAAATAAATGGAATGGAACAAGAAATATGATTGTTCAAAGAGTTCATTCTCAACCATTTGATCTTCAGGTAAGTTTTATTATCAGTAGAAAAAATTTTAAATTGTTGTTATTTTTTTTATTTGGAATTTAAACAGATAACGTTTGACAAAAGGGCAGCTAAGATTTCTAAAATTAGGGTTTCACTCCATTCAAAGCTTTTAAAAGAGAGATTTCAGGATTTTAACAAAAAAATCTCAAAATCTGTTCAAAATTGATAAAATTAAGTATAAATTTTTTGCGCCGAACTAAAAACTTATTTTTGTTATGCATTTTGTAGTCGATTTAACCCCTACAAATTTTTCCCAGTAACTTCAATTATGCAATCCCAGAGAATTGCAGAATTATACCATAATTGTACATTACGAACTAAAATAACCGAACATATTCGTTAAAAATTTTGCAAAAAGGTTTGTTTGTTTGTTTGTGTAGAAATCCCAATCTCCCCATATAAAATGGGAATTGCTGTTCATATCATCTTACACAATATTAGAACTCACTACTAATACGGGCCAGTGCAGCATGATATGACTAAGGACAACCTTGTTAAAGGATTTAAGGAAAGGGCATGTTATAATTATTATTGTAACTACTAAAATTGTTCTGGATTGATTGTCTGTTTTGAGCATCTTGATTGAGTGATTGTCCTGATCATCTTGATTCATCGTTTGTTTCCCCAATTTTATTCTTCAAACCAATCCAATTCCGCGCACTTACCTTTGCATCAGTAGTTACAAAAGCCCTCACACCCTTTCCCTTGCACCCCTCCTTGGTCCACCCGTAAGCTGTACCATTTTTCCTCCATGTAATATACACCCTCTAAATGACGGAATACCATTTATAATTTGAATTGTGTTTTACAAGTAGAGGGGATATATTCCATGTCGAAAATTGCATTACGTGTGTTACGGGGAAAACCACGGGAAGGTTAACTCCCGTAGTACTAAGGGAGCCGTTGGGACTCTTACAATACATAATATTTATGGCAACTGTTATTAAGCTAAATATATATATTTTTAGATGATATATTGGTAATGATTTTTTGATAGTAGTAGATAAAAATTACATGCCAAATCATTATGTATTCAATACCGGGGGGGTGTTTCCCTTTACCGTATTTTAGTTTCTTGGTTTTTTTATCCTCCTTATTTTTTTTTTTTTTTTTTTTTCATAGCTAGACGCGCAGTATTTTTTTCTTCTTTTCCACTTTTTTGTTCGCTTACCCCGCTTCCCTCCGTTCCCCTTTTCGTGGTTTAACCTTTGTCCCCCCGTGGTGGTATTTTCATTTTTCTCTGGTTCTGACCAATGTGGGGTATAAAGTTTTTTTTTTTTGATCGTGTTTGTTTTATTTTGTCCTAGAGCTTTTGTTTATTTCCCGTGTGATATTTTTTTCTCTGGTTCTGACCAATGTGGGGTATAAAAACAAACCTGGGGTCGATATTTCACCTATTCAGATTTCTGAATCTGATTCAAATTCAGACTCTGAAATACCTTTTATGTCTTTAATCTTTCTGAAATCTGAATTCAGATTCAGAGAAATTGTTTTAGATTTCTGAACCAAAAACACTTGTTTTGTATTTTACTTTTCAGACGTCAGTTTCAGATCTGAAACTAAATTTTGAATCTAATGCTAAAACTTTCAGGAAGTTTTTAGCTCTGAAACTGTTTCAGAAATAGACTAAAACAATGATTTTTTTTTTCTCAAAACACTATCAAACACATTAAAAATACGGAATTTTTTGTAATTTCTTTATATTATTAGACTAAAAAAGTAAATTAAGCATATACTTTTAAAATAGTGTATCATCCGCCTGATTTTACAGGCGATCTTAATTTGACCTAAAATCTCGAACACTTTAAAAAGTCATAGAACACATTTTCCCCCCCCTTTTTTTTTTTTTCTTTTTCCTTTTTTCTCTTCTTTTTTTTTCTCTTTTTCTTCTTTTTTCTTCTCTTTTTCTCTTTCCCTCCCCCCTTTTCCTTGCCCTTTTCCTTTTCCCCGTTTGCCTGCTATTCAACCATTTTTTGTAAAATGCATGGAAAATAAAATTTTTATGCATAGATTTTATGAATATATATATATATTTGTAATTTATAACACAAAAAATATTTGTAGTAAGCCTACAACATAACCAAACAGTGGATTAAAAAATACTATTCATGCTTTTATTTGTGTTAAAAATAAATTTTTAAGTTTTGTAAATTATTTAATTTAAAAAAACCAATATGTTATCAAGAAAAAAACCATTGTAAATTTAAAAAAAAACAAAAAAAAAATGTTATTGCTAGGGATCGAAACTTTAGGGGGGCGAGAGCCTCAACCCCTAGGCTATGGTGCCACTGTTGCCAGTCTGACAAAAGGAGCTTATAAACAAACTGGTTTCAGAATCTGAGACCAATTTCAGATTCAGAATTCAGTTTCACAAGTTTAGCAAAAAGTTAAAAGACACAATTTTTAAGATTCTGAATCTGAATTCAGAATTTGAATCTAAATAAGATTCAGTAATCTGAAAAGGTGAAATATCGACCCCTGGGGTTTACCACTGCGATTAATCCAGAGTAGCGACTCCCCCTCCCACTAGCTCCGGTGACTGTGTTCATCTACGGATGTATCTTTAAAGAATGTTGTTTTACATTGCAATCTCAAACTTTGCATTAGTGGCGATTTTATCCTGAAACTTTGAAATTGGAGACTGAACTATTTTTATTTATAAAAAAAAAGTTAAGCACATACCTGAGATCGCTTCCGTCATACTTCACCGTATGTATGGAATATGACTTGGCGTCAATCCAGTATAAACGTTGGGTGTAGTAATCTGCCGCTAAGCCGTTTACCCAGCCTTTAAAAACTTTTTTGATTAGCAATTTTATTAAACATTTAATTTAATTTCAATAATTTAAAATAGTTTCCATAATTTAACTGATTTTTGAGAAATATTTATGACAATAAATAATAATAAAAAAGGGTTGGACAATTTCTTTGTGAAACTTTTATTTTTATTATTGAAGTTTCGAAACCACGGCGGGTTTCTTCTTCAGAACATAGAAACAGGCTTTTTTTAATGTAAGGTTTTAGATCCTTCAAATCTATATTAGAAAATTGTAAACATATGTAAAAAGTGGCAGAAACCACATACGTAAGTATATGTTAAAATTAAAAAGTATTTTTAGAAAAAAAATAAAATTACAATGACCGCGACCGTTTTTTACAAATTTATTTTTTTTCGAAAAATATTTTTTCAATAAATTTTTTTACCTCGTTTTACACTAAAGATAAATTCTATCAGGATGAAAATAGATGAGTGGTAAAGTAACCACTCGTTTTTTGAGAAAATATTACGTGCAGAGAAACACATGACACAACTTGGGTACATAACTGCTGAAATTTTTTTTCATTTTTCCTGTTCGTCGGTTAATTGTTTATTTATTCCTGGCGGGGAGCGGTTACGCCCTTAATTTCAGCTTGGAAGACTTTAGCTTTATTCTTTTTTACAATTTTCGAATACATGAGATTTAAGGGCTTATCACTTTTTTATACAAATAATTGCTCAAAATTATGTTTTTTTCATCGTTGAATGAAATTTTATTATCTTCTACCCCGGAATAACCGAGGATAGACATACACGAGATATACTCCGCTTTGTAAATCTCGACCCTGATTCTTTACTGGAGTAAGAACTAACCGTGGGTGGAAATCGTTTTAATTCAATAACACGCCTAAGTTGATACATTGGTACTTTGCCTTTTGAAAAAGTTTTTTCAATAACTTTAAAACTTTAAAGTTGACTAATTTTTGAATATCTTGTGAAAAAGCGGGTTTTAGAATATTTATTTTTTTAAAACTGTCATAAGCGCAATTTTAATTGGTCTTTTCTGTCCCCATCCCCAATGCAGTTTAACCAGGTCAGCCAGATAGGATTTCACCATTACTATCTAAGGGATAATTTGTAGATTATTTAATTATCCAAGAATTGTAATTATCTGTGAATGGGGTATCAGAAAATAAGTGTGAATGTAAACGCTTGTTTTCATTGTTTCAAGCATTTTGGTATATTGCGACCTGGGGTCGCATTCTGACGTGCGGTAAAATTTATCCCTGCATAACTTTTTTTACGTGCTTAAGGATGCGAGTAAAAATCAATTTTATCCAGGTTAAAGTCGGGATAAATTTTTTTATTGTTTTAAGGATAAGAATTTATCCAACTCAAGAGGTAGATAAATATTTTTATGAAATTAAGGATTAATTTAATAAAAAATAAAATACGCGCATTGACTGAATTTTTAATTTTGCGCGAGGCGGTTTTACGGCACGAGAAAAAAATTCAAAAAAAAAAAAAATTCATTGCATTCATTTTCACTCCCATATGCGGCAGTCTTATTAATTTACAATATAACATATATATTTTTATTTTTATTGGAATGAATTTATCGGGGTTATTATAAATGTTTCTTCAGAATGCGACCCCAGGTCTGAACAGATCTTAAGACATGGTTTTTTAATTAATTTATTACCACAATAATTTTGAATACATTATTTTACTTAAGTTGAAATGTTTTATTTTAGTTTTTTGTTTTAATTTTTGTCGTTATATTCAAAGCAAAATTGGGTACAAGCACAAGCCTAGATTTTTGGAAATATACTAAAACAGTAAGTAATTGGAAAGTGGAAGATCTCTTCTAAAACTTTATTTTAGCATTTTTAGTATTGGAACTCTTAAAACTAAAGTTTTAGTGAGGGAATCAGCAATTCATTTTCAAAAACACATTACATTATGTTATGATGTTGTGTTCTTATGACACAGTACATTAATCGGCTTAAAAAGTACTTAATTACTATTTTCGTTTTTATGAAGTTTGAGTTTTTAAAGATAGTTTTATTTATAAAAAATATCAATTTTAATGTTACTAATGTAGTACCGCAGCAGTATTATTATATAAACATTACCTCCACCGTCACCTATTTGATGGACAGTTCGACGATTAGTTCCCGCAAGGCTACAAGCATCAATTCGAGGGTTCATTTCGTCCCAATCACCCCAGAACAACATTCTAATTAAAATAAATTCATCGAATGATTTCTTTAAGAAACAAAAAATTAAGCTTTTACGTAAATGTCTGAAAATCTACTGGTACACATAGAGTGGACTTGGCTAGTTTGGCAGAAAACATTAAGACATTTTTGGTAGCCAAAATAATTATAAAAAAAAACAAACATAAAACTTCAGGTTTACCAAAAATTATAAAAGATTTAAAAAAGAAAAAAAACACATTTATTTTAATATAATAATATGAACTAGGGGGCAGGAAGGTGTCCTTTATCTAACGTTTACGCACGTTTTACGAAAAATGGGGTGAAAATCACGGGGTTTTTAACAACACTAATATCTCGACCAATGTTTTGTCTAAATTTGTCATTAGGGTGTTTAAATAAAGTTCAAAATACACAGTTCTTATATTCTTTGACAAAACTTCATTCAGTAAGCTAGAAAAAATGTCCATGTAAATGATGCCATAAAAACCTTATTTCGTCTGTTTTTGAAAGGTCATATATCTTGAACCATTATAAGATAATTTCACAAAAAAATTACAAGGTTTTGGGGTAGAGTGTAAGGTTTGGCCACAAACAATTTGAAATCAAACACAAAAACGTTGACTCTGCACCACACTTTAAAATAAGTTTTTTTTGGATTTATTTTACTTATTAAAATTACGCTGTAGCTTATTAATCGTGCGCTTACGTTTAAAAATTTTCAAACCTTCATAAACTTTAACATTAATTAATCTACCCCGCGAGAGGATCCACCACTAAAGGCCTTGGATCGGCCATACCGCCTGATATTAGAGTTGTTCGCATTGTACCATCCAGTTTGGAAACTTCAATGTGGTCCAGCTTAGAATCATGCCAATATAAATGTTCACCTTAAATAATTAAATTCAATACCATGTAAAAGCACGATAGCTCAAAACAGATGTTGAAGTTAAACATTATACTCCAAAATATAGTATTAAAATAAAAAAAGTGGTTATATAAGGTCCACATTATCGACTAGTTTTGAATAAACATTTTTACTCTAAACATGACTAGTCCTGTGCACTGCCCCCGGGGTTTTATGGGGGGGCGGTGCAATTCCGAAACAGGGGGACACGGGGGGCTCTTTTTTGAAACGGGGGAGGGCAATAAAACGGGCGGGGTAAGCAGGGGAAAAGAAAAAAAGAGAAAAAAAAATGGGAATAAATGAGAAAAAACAGATGGGAAAGATGGAAAAAGGGACAAAAAAAAGCGAAAATAAGGTAAAAATAGGTCTAAAATGGCTTAAAATGCATTGAAATAGGCTAAAAACTGCAAAAATTCGCGATGATGGCGTCATTATAGGTAAAAAATGGCGCCATAACTTTAGGGTACTTTTTCATTTTTTGGCGGGGGGGGGCAAATTCTCCAATAAAGCGGGGGGCATTTCCAGACTGTGCACAGGTCTGCATGACGGTACAAAAATAAAAAGGTACAAGTTCCTCCATACGTGTACCAAAATTTGGGGGGGGGGTCTGGACACCTTTTCCCAGGGGGGTCTGGACACCCCCTAGCTTTTTAGGGGGGGGTCAAGCCAGGGGTGCAAAATTTTGAAATCTAGAGGGGGATCAGGTGGGGTCCGTTGTCCAAAGCAAAACAGTTTTAAACCACAATAACTTTAATAATTGTTCTTTTTATAAGATAATACTATATTTTTGAATAAAAAGCGATATTCTGATGTAAAAACATGGATGTGTTAAAAAATCATGTTTTTGGAAAAAAATTTTGTATAAAAAAGTACCTACATTTTCCCTAGGGGGGGGGGTCAGATTTCAAATCCTAGAGGGGGTCAGTGGTAAAAAAATTCGGAAATTTTGGCGGGAGGGGGCCCCCTGGATTTTCGTTCAGGGGGAGGGGTTCAAAATTTCGAGGCTAGGGGAGGTGGACCCCACCGTGCCTCCCCCCCTTTCTCACCTATGCTAGGATTACCATTGTGATCTGTATTTTGAAAATAATATTTAAATTACGTACGTTGATTTTACTGTTATGTTGCTTGTAAAATTTTTAACATTTAAAAACCAATCTCAAAATATACATTTCAAACATTTTAACAATAAAAATATTTTCCTCTGTTTAACATTCACAGAATGGATAATCAAAACGCGAGTAACGCCGTACCTATGAAACGAAAATATTGAAATCGTAAATGTACTGTAGGCAAACCAGACGTGGCGATTTCGGGGTTAATTAAATCAAAGCAATTTAACATCACATACGATACCTATCCTAATTGAACCTCTACCATTATAAATTCTCTCTGATTATAACTGGTGCTAAATTACTTTTATTCGATTCATGACCCCACAAAAACCACCCTGTTTGGTTTCCCGTGTTTCCAACCAGCCTTGGCTGTTTTGCAATTTTTTGTATTGGTTGTCATGATTTGACAATCTATAAATATGTATGTACTCTCTTTATACACTAAGCACAAATTTTCAGAGTTAATTAATTAGTCTATACAAAACTATAATAATGCAAAAAAAAGCTTTGAAATTTTTACTTATCCAATCGACTGTTATTCCTTCAGCAGTTACGAGACCAAACGTAACGATTTCTTTCACACTCGCTGGATTGATTACTATAATAATTATTGACATTTTAACGAAACTTTACCAATATTACTGTGATAAAATCCTTGTTCTAGTATATTAATTTTTTTTTTACTTTTCATACTACAAGTTACATTTGATGATTTAAGTTCCTAATCTTTATAAAATATTCCTTTTGAAGTACACACACAACACACACACACAAAATCAAATAAACAAGCAGTAAACATATGGCTGCCCACATATGGCACTAAAAAATCTGAATCCGGGACTAAACAACCATCAAAAACCGTTTGTAACCTCAATCAATTACACAACGGCTACACCAAGAGAAGCGGTCACACTCGTTAGTTTAATCATTGCATTCTTTGGTCCTTAGTCAAATAAACTGTCGGACTATAGATTGGTAGAAAGCAAGGGAGGGATTGAGTTTTAATTCCCACACAAAAATCCACTACATTTCTACGGAGGCATAGGTGGGCAGAGGGAATGAGGGGTTATACCCCCCGAAAATCCCGATTATAGCCGACACCCCCCACCCCTAAAATTTGGGGGTATCCCAGACACTCTCCCAAAATTTGGGGAGTCCCAGTACTAAAAACGCTAAAAATAAGGTATTTAAGGTATACCCCAAAAAAATTTTTGGGACACCCCCCCCCGAATTCGGGTGGTCGGATATATCCCCCAAAATCCAGGAAGCTGTGCCCATCTATGTACGGAGGTGTTAGGTTTTGGGGTCCAAATGAGTGTTTTGGCGAAGAATAGCTTAAAAAGACAAAAAAATGAATGGCTAAAATGAGATTTGTACATTATTATTCTTTAAAAATCAAAATAGATGGAAAAATAAAAACAAAAAAAGTTTTTAACAATGCGTTTCTCGGATTTTACTTGCCGATTCAATCGGGACCAACTATCATGTATGATTCTCCGACAAAAAAAGTTCCATTACTGCCACTTTTATTTTAGTCAGTTCAGTTTTTGTGTTTTTTTATTTCTTAACAATTTTTTTAATTAAAAAATTAAACTATCGTGTACCTTTATCAACGAGGGTAGCACGGTAAATTATGTTTTTCGTGATATCAGTCCAAAACATTTCCGTCTCTGTTTTATCCTTGTAGAAAAAGTCAAGGCCGATTGTATTTGCCAGTTTAACAGCCAAAGACAAAGAAAACTGCTCAGTTAGTCCGACAGACATCACTTCGTGCCTGTTTGCCAGGATAATAAACGGCTGCATAACTGCTAAAATGATAAACCTTATTTTAACTAAACGAAAAAACTGAAATCGTTCTATTTATTATAATTTGTTTTTACTACAATGTAATAAAAAATTTTTTAAAGCACCAAATGTTTCTATAAATTTGAGTTTTTATCAAAAGAGTTTGGCTTGTTGCTCTTCATAGCCGGTGCTTCAGGTTATTCCTTCGAAGAACCTGACCGCATCTACTGGTCTTTCCCATAGATCTTCTATTTTGAGTGTCGTTGGATGTTGAGGGCATATAAAAAGGTGTTTGACGTCATGTGGTTGGCCCCTGCAGTGAGGGGATTCATTTTTAACGGGGTTGTTGATTCTGGATTTGAACGAGTTGAGGCGGTGGCAATGTCCGGATCTAAGTTGTGACAGGAGGGTTCTTGACTTCCTGTGGAGTTGTTGCTCGCTTGTGTTGATTGGTGGCGGTTTTCTTTTTAATAGTACGTTAGGTTGGAGTTGCGAAATGTTTTCTGTGACAAAATATAAGTGGATGTTTGATTGGATGGTTTTTTAACAACGACGAAGCTTCTACGCAGCGACTCTACCCTACCCGGACCGGAATGGATTCATCCAGGACGGAAAGGCCAATACCGTTCAAGCTTTCTGGGGCACAAAGGTTCCCATTTTGTGCCTGACTGCATCCAGAGTTTGGCGTCGAATTTACAGTATTTCTGACCCAACTAATTTCATTAAAATCAAAAATAATTTCGATTATTTTTTTGTCCTATGAGACGTTAAGTCGCAACTATTAAATTATTTATATTAACACTAGTTTTAAAACAAGTAACCTTGACCTTGACTTTTACAAGTAAATCTGTCTGGCTGTAACTGAAATTTGATATCGTATTCGGTGAAGCAATGACAAAAGTAGCTTCTGCCACGCTGTGTACAAGCCTGGCCACATACTCCCCAGTTAAGACAAGGATTCTTTTCTAAACAAAGAATTTATTAGTTTATACTAGTTTTTTTGCATTTTTAATTTGATTACAAAGAAAAAATTTTGTATTTAAATATTAATTTTTAAATTTTTATTGGGAAAATATCAATAAAGTAAACGTCTAAAGCAAATTAACAAAATGCATTTAAAACCTTAAAAATATATAAAAAAACTAACTTTCACAGATTTTCTTATCAGCCTGAAGACTAAATCCTTTGTGGCAAGAACAAACGTGACCTTCGGGTGTTGGGTAACAAAGTTGATCGCATATGACCCCAGAATCAATTTTTCCACAATTTCTAGAAAATTTAATTAATATTGGTAGTTACTGGTAGCTTTAATCGAAAAAAAAATAAACATAAAACCTTTTTATAGTTTATCACGACGCACCATAAAAATCATGTTGTTATATTGTTGTTTAACAAACATAAATTATTATCGTCAATTTCGGGAGAAACAATTTTTTAGTTAAGGCTACACCAAAACTATAAGATTAAAATTCTAAAAGATACAAATTATGTGAGAGTCTGAAAACTTCCATAATAAATTATTAGTTTATTTAAATTTTTTGAACATCTTGTGTCAATCTATGGAAAATCATATAAATTTGACGTATTTATTGTGAGCATTTTTAAACTAAAACTAAAAATATTTATATAAAATACTGGCAGATTTTTATTATTTTTCGTTTTTTTATAGTAGTCACAGTGAAAAATTGTGTCATTTACGTGTGACACGTATAGTGTTCGTTTAGTGAAAACTCAAAATACAACTCATATTTCGGGACGTCACATTAGCGTGGCTTATAATATCGTGAATACAACAATTTGTTTATAGCAAACGAGATGCTACACACTGCTAAATACAGCCCCACTCAATAACTAAAGGCTGAAACTGATAAAATAGCAATGATGTATTTCATTAATTCAAATTAATTATATTAATAGTGTGTACATTGCGCCACAAGAAGCCCCTTCGTCTGACTGGTCTGGGCAGTCGAACACTCCGTCGCAGACCTTTTCCGGTGGGAGACAGATGGTGGAGTCGTTGGAGCAAGCACGATTTGGTTCAACGCACTTCTCTCGAGCTTCCACAAACAGCGCTGAAATAATACAATATTAATAATACAACATTAAAAACATTAATAATCGAAATAAAGGCAAAAAAAATTGCAAAAACATTACAAAAACTTAAAATTAGAAAATAATAATTACTGCAATTTATCTCGTCGGAACCATCCAAACAATCCGAATAAGAATCACAGCGCCATTCGTTGGGTACACATTCTTCTTGATTTACGCACTGGTATTTGTCTGCTGAGCATTTTTTTCCTTCTGCTGAAAACATTTTTTTAAAATATTAAATCTTTATTTAAAAAAACACAAAGTAGAAACTATAAAGTAAGTCATAATGTATTTTGTTCAGTTTCATAAATTTATTATGAAGGTTATGGAGTCAGTGGAGCCGAAGAAAATTGTAGCCAAGCAACTTTAGAGTAAAAAAATTAAAAGTTAACATTTATGATATTATTACACGTTTTGCCTGTTTTTAGAAAAAACAGGGCTTGCTCAGGATACACTCTTTGGTTTCAATATTGCGTCAAATTTCAAATTTATTTTTATGCTGTGCACTAAGTTCTGTCGGCACTACAACAAAATAATAAAGATTAATAATTAATAATGTAATAATTTTTTCTGCTCAAACAAAAAGAAAACTGAGAGAATAATTAGGGTTCCTCAAGGCGGGGGCTCGAAACCCCGTCCCGAAAGAATAAATAATTACTAAAAACGTAAAAAAATATGTTTGATGATTTTCAAAAATCTGAACCTCAAAAAATGTTGAGTTAAACGAAACTTACGACAATTTTGTTCGTCTGAACCATCCAAGCAGTCAATTTGGCCGTCACATACCCACGATTTTCTCACACATTCTCCTGTCATGTTGCAGCGAAATTGATTTGAAAGACAGTTATTTAAGACAGTAGATTCTAAAAAGAATAGGGTGTTTTTTATTCGTGAAGTATTCTTTGCGACCCGAAAACGCATTACCGTCTTAACAAAAATGATTATATCTACACGAGTTTGTTTTGATATTTTGTAGCCTTACAATTTCACCATTTTACATATTAATTGGAGTAATTTACTTGAACTAACATTTTAATACTAAAATTAGTAATTAATACTTTAATTAATAATATTAATTCAATTAACTTAAGCACCGTTATAAAACAACTGACACTGTTAAACCAAAAAACCCAGCACTTAATAGGAGTAAAAAAATATACATTTTTTCTTTTTGAAATTATATTTGAAAAAAAAAATATATAACTATAGATGTTTTTGGTCGGGTCCGATAGGGGGGGCCACCCCCGGTTGGAAGGCTAAAATTTTTTAGGGGGGTCCGGACCCCCTGGCTTTTAGGAGGATCTACCCCCGGTGCGAGATTTTAAATTTAGGGGGGTCAGGGGGGTCCAATTTTTTAACAAAATTTTTTAACTCAATAATTTAAGAGCTTTTAGGTCTAATATTGAATTTTATGTACTAAAACCGCCTATTTAAACCTAAAAAGTGTATTTAAACACTGTTTTTAAGTAAAAAACCGTGTTTTTGACAATAAATAAAAAATATATTTCCAAATTGGTCGAGAGGGGGGGAGGGGGGTCAGCCGCGCTCGGGGGGTCAGGCCGGATCGCTCTTGAGCTTTGGGGGGAGGGGGGGGCCTTTGATTTTTTCTAGAGGGGGGTCCAAAATTTTGGCTCTAGGGGGGGGGGTGGACCCCTATGTCCCCCCAAAAACATCTATGTATATAACCCTACTGCAGTTTTTTTCGTCAAAACCATTGGGACAATCGGCGTATCCGTCGCATTTGTACATAATAGAGATGCAAGCGTGTCCTGGACCGCAGCGGAATTCCTCGCCTTTTTTGCAACCGAAATCGCAGTGCAACTAAAATTTCACACCAATGTTTATTTTTTTAATTGTTAAAAAATAACTATAATTTGCAAAAAAAGATGGCCAGTAGGAAATGTCATTAATTAACTTTTACAATAAAACTTTTTGTTGAAAAAAATTATAATATGCTGACAAGTGGGAAAAGGTAAAAAATTTAATTATAAGATTTGCGTTACCTTTAAAACATTATCTTAATTTCAAAAACAACTAACAAAAACAATAAAACCGTAAACCTCATCCGATGCATCGAGACAGTCTGGTTTATCATCGCAAACGGCATCAGTTTCTATGCATTGGCCATTCATACAAGTATACTGAGTCGCTGTACACTTCTCTTGTTCTAAACGACATTCAAGTACAGTTAGAATTTTCAACTGCAAATTTATAGTAGAATAATTCTAGTGTATTAATTTGTCATCTGGTCATTGATTATCCGACGTCGTCATTGAAAAAAGCAAACCAAATCGATTCTTATTTGAGAATTTAGCTCGACTATTGAGCTTATTTGGAGTATTTTTTTCTAATGTTTAGTGCAAAATCTAAAATTTAAAATCTAAAAGGCGATTATACTTTGAATACGCAAACGTCAACCCATAAATACTTACTTTTAAACGTTTTACTTCTTGGAAATAAATTAACTGATTAGTCTACGTTTTTCTAAAAAAGTATTACCACAGTCCTCTTCGTCAGAATTATCACCAGGCCCGCAGTCGGACTCAAAATCACAGCGCCACTGTTTACCGATACATCGTTTTGAGATTTTACACAGAAAATCATTACAGGTGGCTAAAATTCAAAACTATTTTATAGAACCTGAATTGTTTGCATACAAAATTTTTAAAAAATTTACAAAGAGACTAATTACACACGTACCTAATTTTAGTGTCCAGTAAAGTGCAAATAGTAAATCAGTGTATTATTTTTAAAAGTTTTTGTTTATTTATGAAAACTATAACTCCGGTTTAACGCAGCAAAATTATGTTTGTTTGTGCAACAAACATTTTTTTGTAGATGAAGAAGATGTAGATCAAGTAGATGAAGAACCTATCAAGGTATGTCATGCCATTGAGCCACCAGGACCGTGCTGACCTTCGGGCAGCACACAACGGGCCTACGGGTACCACCTGGTTGCTGGATCTTTTCTCTCATAGAAATGAGTCCAGCTTGGCATGGCTAGAACAAGGTTGTTGTACGTCGGCCACACATGGCAGTTTTCCATCTAGCAAATCAGTGGACAAATACAGCTCTATTGCATGTGGAGTTTGTACCACTGGCCTTGCAGGAACACCTATACTGCCCATGTACGACGTTAAATAGTAAGATCAATATAAGGCGACTTAAAAAATCCTTTAGACGAAGACCTCAGAATGAGTGAACACTGCATGCAGTGAACACTAACGGTAAAGGTTGCCAACGTTATTAATGTTGGACGAACGGTCTAACCATGGAAGTAAAACTTTTTCGCCCCTCCTGGCTTGTCTTAGAGCCTGCCCTTTGCATAATCTGCATAGAAAAGA
>JASAMX010010136.1:0-36203 GCA_030248175.1 Microlaimidae sp. YZB2_3 | reverse complement strand
ATGACCAAAATTACAGATACTGCTAAATTTTTAGCCTGCCCGGCCCGGGCCCCGGTCGGGGAAAAATTGTCTACCCCGGCCCCTACCCCAAAAAACGCAAATTTCGCTACCCCGGCCCCAGTCCTGGCCCCGGCATCAGCAAAAATCCTGCCCCGGTCGATCCCTACCTCTGACACTTACACAAGACTCACGGAGACTTGTATTTCTTTAAAATCTTCTTAATTGTAAATATTAATAAACGCATTTAAATACCATTATTTTATTAATTAAAAAATACTTACGTAACTGTGGAATTTAAGGAATTTGCAAATTTTTATTTTTATTTTTTAAATTTTGAACGTACTTTCATTATAGGTAAAATACTCTTAGCTGAGAACGTACTGTAGGCGTGGTTTACTTATCGCCTTTTTTATAAACAAATTATTACTATGGTGGAAAACGTTATTTGACAAGCATGAAATATATATTTTTTTTTCTCTTTAAAATTAATAATCACATACCTTTTGCTGCTTGCTAATATTCTTTAAAAAACACTTTCATAAGTTTTGTTAGAAAATGAAAATGAAAAATCAACATTTATTATGTCATTTGTTTGTTTTTTATTAAAACTAAGCATCGTTTCACCTGTTTTTAATAAACTTTAAAAAAATCATTGCTAATGTAAAATTATTTTATATTAATTAATTTTAGTGTAAAAAAGTCTTTCGTATATGCATGCATTTCGTAATCAACGCTTGTATTTTTGTTTAAACTTTATTATGTTATACGTTTAAAATCGATTTTGGTTAAGATTATTTAGTGGTAAGTTGATATTTGACATAGCCGTAAAATACTTGCTGCCGTCTATTTTAACGACGCAGTGTAAAATAAAGCCCATACATGATTTTTGCTACCATTACGCTGATTAATCAATTTAGAGAACGAAAAACAATTCTGAGTGATTATTGGAGTATACAAAAGGTGAGAGTCGCAGCTACGACTATTTTACCTATAATATAGTTTTTAATTAAAAATACAAAAAATATGCGTTTATTAATTTACAATTACAAGAAATTTTAATGGAATAGGACCTAGGTGCACATGTTTTTTACTTTGTTTTACTTAACCTGTTCTCGTGATGGCCTCTTCCCCTGTTACAACCGTTAAACTTTCGTACGACAAAGGTGAAACCTTCGTCTCACGGTGGTGGCATTTTTGTATGACAAATGTCGTTCGTAAGTTTTACCGCGGTTAACTCTACGCATGACCGGGATTGGAAAAAACACCCTAATTAAAATGCACCCACGAAAAAAGGGCCCGATTACTGTAAAAACGCCGAAGAACTATAAAAAACGCGCTCGCCTATGAAAAAAGGCCCCACTGCGGAAAACCCGTTGTTACTCTGACACAAATAGTCACAATTATTATAAAATCAACGTGACTCTAACTCATTTTGTTTAGATTATTTGTGGTTTAGAATATAAAAAGAGTTATAGTTAAGAGCATTTTGTGACGCTTCTGAGTCATTATGTCAGAGTAACGACGAACTGTTTTTTGTTACGTAAACAGAGCGTTGTCAACACACTAAGGAGCAGGAAGCTACTATCGCGCAAACAATTGCATTATGCACAAAACTTTGTGTTTTTTCTTATTTATTAAAATTATATAGTTGCTTATAATTAAATCTTATTAAACGCTTACTTTTGCTAGTTTTTTTTCCTTTTTAAATCTTTATTTAAATTATATAAACGTGAGAATATTTAAAAAAATTAAACGAACACTGATTATTCAGCAAAAAAACTTTTTTTATGATAATATTATGTAACGAAATAAAAATATTAAGTAATTGGGTGCTTGCGTCCTACAGCTGGTCTATATTATTAAGATTTTTAAAAAAATAAAGTATTATTCGTTAACTCAACAACTTTGAGTGAAAAATTGACTTACAGGTATAAATGGGCGTTTATTTTTTAGGCATATGCCTTTTCAAAAATTAATTCTTTACTTCTGATTTTGTGGAGGCATTTAGCGACTTTTTTCTTAATCGCTTTTGTAAGTATAAAATAAAACTAATATTATTAATCTAAAAAGCATTATGATTCCATATTTCAAAGATTTTCTAATATAAATGCTTTCTCTTCTCACATCATCTTATTTAACAAAATAGCAAGGTTTATTTAACGTCCATATTTGTATTTTAAATTAAATTCAAAAATTCTGAACAACACATTATAAATATTAATTTTGTGACTACGAAAAAATTAGAGAAACTTTAGTATATTAACTACGTTTTAAATTTAAACTTTAATTTCACTTTCGAAACTCTATTTTCGACCAACATTTTGTCACAAAAAACGAATTAGGGTACCTGACTTAAATTTAATCAGCTTTTATTTCGGCTAACGGCTGGTATTTTTTGCCATGTGCGAAATTATAAAACAAACTGCATATGGCTGGTTAGATAAATCGTGAGATCATCTATCCAGCCATACGCAGTTCATTTCATAATTTTGCGCATAACAAAAATAACAAACGGTGGCCGAATTTTACGTTAGCCGAATTTAAGTCTATTACCCTACTAAAAATGCTTTTCAAATTAAATTTTGAAGTATTTACATACAAAAAAAATTTTCGGGACTAGCCGTTTAATTAACCTAAAACCTATAAAAAATTATTTTGCTTACAATAAGTTTTTAATACAAATCACCGTCTATAGCTTGCGTTTCGAAAAATGATGCGTTTTTAAAAATATTTTAACTAAGCATAATGTTGCCAACCGAATGCTTCAATTTTACAATAATATTAAATCATGTAACCACGGAGCAAATCTGGCTAAAGCTTCTTCTGCTAAAAATCCGGAGGTCTGAAGTTACATCTTTTTCTAATTTTCTGAATAATACAAAAGATTTATGCTAAATATATAATGATGTTTTAAGAAGTTTATAAACTTAATTTTTTGTAAAACTTTCGAAAAAGTTAGAATTGCTATCCTAGTTTAGTTAAAAATAGCTTTAAACATAACTTCAAGTTAAACTAAGCGTTTAAGCACTCAGTAAACAGAGCTCGGTAGATCTCCAGAATTCCATAACTCTGGGGGGGAGTTTTGAACTAAATGGTCAGAAATTCAAAATAAATATTTGTGGGTAGAAACTTCGTTAATGTAAAGCTGCACATCCAATCAACAGAATGAATCGAATAATTATTGTACGAATCAATCTATCCTTTGGCGAGATATGCTTACTTAAAATTTTTCCTTTACGCATAATTTTTTAGAGTTAATTTCACAGTATACAGAAGCTTATTGGTACTACCCTAATAAGCAGTGAGCTAGAATTATGTGTGAACTAATAAAGTTTTAAACAAAAATAAAAAATATAAACAAAAAAACGTATGTTGTTAATAATGTTGCTATTTTCGCGGTAATAATGCGGCTGTGTAAACCTTTTTTTTCGTCGGTAATTTTTTTATGTGTGGATTTCTTGCAGGGTGATTTTTTTTCACAAAATCCCACAATAAAGGTGGAACGTAACCTAGAAAAAACGCCCCAACCTTGCAAAACAAACCACCAATAAGAAAAATAAGGCGAATTTAAATAAAACAATAATAAAATATCATTGAGTTAATAAGATTTTGTAAGTTAATAAAAAAGCAGCAATAAAAATAAATGATAAAAAAAACTTATGTTGTTGACGATGATGCTATTTTTGCAGTAAATATGTTGATGTGTAATTTTCGTCGTACTTTTTTCGCGGGTGCATTTCTTGCATGCTTTTTTTTCACAAAACCCCACAGTAAAAGGAAAAAGCACCCTGGAAAAAATGCCCTCAACCCTGCGAAAAAAAGCACGAATAAGAAAAACTAATCTATAGGGCGATTTTAATTAAAGCAATTATGACGATTCAAAATATTTCGCAGGAAAAATCTAATACCGTGGATTTTATATGAATTTTTTTAAAAAATCGTATAGAACCTATGAAGGATCACGACAGTAATCCTGACGTACATAAAGGTCCCGAGAAGAAATTTAAAAGAATTGCATATGACTTTTGATTAGCAGATAAATAATGGAGAAAAAAGTATGGACAAATATACTGGTTTTATGTGCACGTTATTAATAGCAAAAAAGTTCCACAAAATGAAATAAAATACAGAATTTTACGATTTGTCGCCAATTTTAAATATATGTATTATACAAAAAATGTTTTTGTTTTTTTAAGAAACGAAACCTAATAGAATTATTAAAATCTTAACTTATTTCAATAAAAATGTAACGTAAAATAAAAGCAAACATAATCTAAATAGTAGCTCATCATCACACACATAAAACCAGTATGTTGTCCTAACTTTTTTCTCCACTGTTTTTCTGCTAATCAAAAGTCATATGCAATTCTTTTAAATTTTTTCTCGGGGCCTTTATGTACATCGGATTACTGTCGTGATCCTTCATAGATTTCTATTTTCTATGGAATTAAAATTAATAAAATAGTTATATGGCCATTTTTGTGACCAAAATAATAATACTTGAGGATTTTTTGTGGTCATCCCCACAATTTTTTATTAAACCAGTAATGATGTCTCTACCATCAAATATCATGCTCCGGAGGTCTTAAAGCGAAAGGAGCTGCCTTTTCTGAAATGAGAGATTTAAGGCTTATTATAAGCTTGAAATATGTGCATTCTATCCGCATTTTTAGAACTATTTTTATTGTTTTTAATAAGTTTTGAAGAAAAGAAAGGTAAATGCAGTAATCTCAGATTATTCTGAAAACACTTAAAATTTTTTAACAACATTTTTAATCGAAAGCATTCGACGATATTGGTAGCTAAAGCAAAAATATATAATACTATATAATTCTATATAATAATAGTATTATATATTTTTGGCTAAAGTACCATTATATTTGAAAGAAAACTTTCTATAAATCTATAACACACTGAATTTATTCCCCTAATATTTTTTCAGAAATAGAAAAAAATATTTCTGTATCTTTGTGACCGTCGCCGATGGAAAAAACAGTAAATTTAAATATTCGTTTTTGAAATAGTTTTGTTATTTCGTTTACTCTCTAATTTTTTGAAACACAGCAGTAGAATCGAATAGCATTTTTGTTAAAAAATTTTAAAAAATAACCATAACAATAATTACGACAAAATAATTGACCAAAAAATTTAATGGAAAATAATTACAATGTAATTTTTGATTTTGACCGGTAAACCAATGGGTTGGTTTAAATTTTATTAATTTTTTGTACACAGTAGTTAAGAATTTAATTTGTTATATTTAAGCAAACGTAATGTTATATATTTATTTTTTTTGTTGCTTCTGTTACATAAATATTTGAACTTTTTTAGTTGTATAAACTATTTATTCTTAAAATATAATTTCTTTTGTTACCTTTATTCTTTTTGCATTTTTTTGTATAATCTCCGTTTCGTCAATCTCCGTTTTACCCCCGCAAGACTCTTTGTTTACGTAATCAAAAACAGGTTACCTGCAGTGGAGTGGTGCCCCTTTTTAAAAGCAGGGGCGTTTTTTCATTGTTTTCCAGCATTTTTGCACTAATCGGGCCTTTTTTCGCGGGTGTATTTTTTCTAGGGTGGTTTTTGCACCAAATCGCATGACTTACGTCGTACTTCCGTCAGACAGAATTTTTTGTGCGTGAATAGCGCCCACTGAGCGAGCAAGTTAAAATGGTTAAAGCTGTACGGTAGCAATATGCAAATTTTTGCAACATGAAATATCCGTAATAGACTGTATCCGTGAGAAAAATCAGCATATTTCTACTGTACAGGTTTTACGATTTCAATATGCTTGCTCGCGGGGCATACTTGCGCAAAGAATTATATATGAAGAAAGTACCACATAAGTCATACGAAGGTTTCACGGTTGTAACCGAAGAAAAGGCTATCACGGGATCGGGTTAACTTAATAAATTTTATATGTAGTATTTCCAGTTTAAAAAATATTACAATTATATGCATTTAATCTGAAAGGAACTTTGTTTTCTGATGGGACCGCCGACCTAATTTTTGTTATGCTAGGTAGGTCCGTTTATAATTTTTACTTTTTTTTCCACTGAATCGGTTAAAATATATACGGTATTGATAACGACATGAAACGCTTTATTTTAACGAAGGAAATATTTTATATTTGAATCAAAAAAAAGAATTTCGTCGTTTTACCAAAATGAAGTCTTCTACTTGACAAACTGGGGAATTTTGCATAATTTTATAATAAGAATTATGCAAGGAATGCAGCGCAAATTTATAATGGTTTTAAAATATTTTTGTAATTTGATCCATCCATACACAGGATTTATACTTGTTTTGTGCTAGTTTTAGATATTAATATTTTATGAAAGATTGTAACATTCGTGTCGTGAATTCGCAAAATGCAGCTAAAGTGGGGTATCTGTGGCGCTGGAAATATATGCTCTGAGTTCACATGTGCTTTGACTACTTTGCCAGAAACAGAACATAAAGTAAGTATTAAAGTCAGACTAGTTCCAAGGGTTTTTTAGTGTATGAAGAGGGTGCAGCGCCATAGTAACACGCGCCAAACGTATGTAGCAAAAAATTGCAATACAGCAAGCGACTAGTACATTTCAAAAATTGGGTCGGCGGTCCTACCACGAAACAAAGTTCCTCTCAAATTAAATGCATTTTGTTGTATTATGTTTGAAATTAGAAATACTACAAATAAAAAACATCTATTTGAAAAATGTTGACGCGCTTTTTTGTATTCAATCAATCAATCAATCAATTTTTATTTTGCCATCTAAATACAATGACAGGAAAGACACAAAAGCTAGTAAAAATACTGCACTTAGACTTGCATCTACCTATTTAATCACATATAAATATAAATATAAATATAATTATAATAACATAAAAAACAAGTAACATGCCCACCCATCACACCAACCAACCATGAATATACAAAAGAAGCCGCCAACATTATGTTTCTGAAAGGATTCCGGACTCCATCAAAAACACAACACAAACGGCAACCCTAAACCAACATAGCAAGATTGCTATGATGTGTAAACAAATAATTGGAAAACAGGTTGAAAAAAAAACATAGATAAAAAACTAATATTAATATACATTGTAAAATTGGTTATTTTGAAACAACTGTTGGAGTACATTAGGATCACGTAATTTTCTATAAAAACTTCCCCTACTTTGCTCACAAAAATTAGTATTTAAACAATTCCACAACCTGATTGACTGTATAAGTGCAGAAAAATCAGTGCGCATAAAATGTTTTTGAGGTAACATATATTCATGTGTATTAACACGAAGTCGAGCTGCTCTTCTGAGATTTTGTATGAATGATATGAATGATATGATATGAAAAGATATGAATTAATATATGACAATAAGTTGTTACTGACACCAAACTCCTCGCCTAAACATTTTATTAGATTTTTATGAGGAACAGAGTCGAACGCTTTGGTAATATCAAAAAATACAGATACAACTTTTGAGGGCGTTCCATTTGCGCGACAAAACTCAAAACCATTGCAAATGTATTGTTCAAATATAATCAAAGCGTCCACAGTGCTACGACATTTTCTAAAACCAAATTGTATGATAGTAAGCAGAGGATCTAAAAAAATAAAATTAACCCTTAAATTAACCCTTTCCCGTGAAGGCCTTTTCCCCCGCTACAACCGTGAAACCTTCGTACAACAAAGGTAAAGCCTTCCTCTCACGGTGGTCTATTTTCGTATGACAAATGTCGAACGTAAACTTTACCGCAGTAAGCTCTTCGCATGACCTAGGTTTTACTTCCGTCATACAGAATTTTTTGTGCGCGAATAGTGGGCTCCACGTGATAATACCAGCGTAAAAATTCCTTCGACATTTGACTTTCTTACAAATAACATTCTGGTAAAAATACCATTGGGTATTTTGACAATCTGACTGATTGACCTTCGGGCTCATTTTTCCTGAGCCTAAGCAAAACCTAAAAATTAAGCTAAATTGATCGATGGTCAATTAGTCCGAATGTGAAATTACCCGATGGTATTTTTACCAGAATGTCATTGGTGAAAGTTTTTTTACTGAAGGTATTTTTATGCAGGAATGATTACTAGAAACGCGAATAGTGTCCAGTGAGCGAGCGAATTGAAATGGTTAAAGCTGTACGGTAGCAATATGTAAATTTTTACAACATGAAATATTCTACGTAATACACTGTAACCGTGACACAATTTGTATATGCCACCGTACCGCTTTAATCATTTCAATTTGCTCGCTCACTGGGCACCACTCTCGCAAAAAATTAGGTGTGACGAAAGTATGACATAGGTCGCACGAACATTTCACGGTTGTAACCGAGGAAAAGGCAATTACGGGAACGGGTTAAAGCATTACAAATCGTTTTTTTTTCTGGTTAACCGAAATAAATTTGCATATGAAAAATCTTATTAATGCTTAAAATAGCTCTAAAGAATGGTCAGAAGTTGACAAACGTATTCGAAATTGTTTTAATATTGTTGTTAAATCTCCGGTTTCCGAAAAAATTTGGTAAAAATAATTGGTTTCATAACAAATTGTGATTTCACGGCGGGACCGCGGACCCAAAATTTTGTAATATTAGATAGGTCTATTGCTGCTTTGTAGGTACGGCGCTACATGCGTGTTATTTAATGTTTTATTTTTTTTTTAAAGGGTGTTTGAAATAATTTTTATATTTTTAATATTTTCCTACTAAATATTTAAAAAATTTATAATAACATAGATTAATTTTGTTTTTGTAAAAAAATTTTGGTAGGGTGGTAATATTGCGCTGCGCAGGTTTCTTTTTTATCAAGTTTTTAAATGTGTGTTTTAGAAATTAATTTTTATATTAAATTTCAATATTTTTTTTTTTTTTTTAAAAAAAATTTTCAATTGTTAAATATGTCAGGAAAATGGTGCTTTTGTAAGAATTTTGACAGGATCTTGAAAATATCTAAATATTCGGAATTCCTAAGTCAGAGACGGGTTTTTTTTTTTAGAAAAAAAGAAACTAGATTTTTGTGACCTTCCCAATCATAAACGCAAGAAATTGAGTTTCAGGTGACACATAACTTTGCTAAATCCAACAATTTTGCCCTGGCAGAGAACTTTCATGCGCAATGTTTGTCTAATTGTAACGCAAAAAAACGATAGTTAGTCTTGTTTAGTTTCCTTTACAAAATAATTTATTTCTTGTTAATTGGGATTTCTTTGGCACAACACCTTAGGTCGCCCGCTTGAAAAAAGAAAAAAGTTTTTCTTTTATGCAACACCAGTAAATATTTTTTACAAAACGAAACATATTTAAGTGGACATAAAAAAAAACATAACGAAAAAAAAACAAAAACATATGGTTTATTAATTTTAATTACAAATAAAGTTTCCTTTTGAAAATATGAAGGTAGTTGCAAAAAACTAAATCAGATGGTAAATTGTTCCATATAGACACAACTCTATGCGAGAAAAAATTTTTAGTTACATCTAATCTATATGCTTTAGCTTTTAGTTTAAGACCATTGCTTCTTGTTTTAGAAAATTTTTCAACGAGGAAAAACTTTTCTTTATCAATATCGACTAAATTATATAAAATTTTATAGCACAAAACTAGATCATTTTTTTGACGCCGCGTTTTTAAGCTTTCTAGGTTTAGCTCTGTAAATAATCTTTCCTGGTAAGAGACTATTGGAAAAGAAAACCATGCATATAAACGTCTTGTAAACACTCGCTGGACATATTCTACACATTCCTCGTCTTTCTTAAGATAAGGGGACCAAAACAGATGGTTCAAACTCTACCAAAGGTCTTACATAAACTTTGTAAGCCTTTAGTAGGGTCGTCATATCTGAAAAAGTGAATGCTCTAAACAAAAGTGAAACTCGACGCAAAGCTCTAGACGCTATTTCATGAGAGTGATCTGAAAATTTCAGATCCTTGTTTACCAAGATTCCCAAATCTCTTACTGATACTGAGTTTTTAATTTCAATATTCTTAAGCTTATATTTGTTTTGAGGATTGTTTAAGCCAATTGAAAGAACATTACACTTTTCAAATGCTATTTTTAATTGCCAATCATCCGCCCATTTCGAAAAATTTTGTAAATCTAAAAAAATGCTTCAGAAGAGGTATTTGTGTCCAAAGTTTTATACAATTTGGTGTCGTCAGCAAAAAGCTTAAGTTGAGTTTCGTTTTTTAAACAGGTTGGTAAATCATTAATAAATAACGAAAATAAAAGTGGACCTAGGACGCTCCCCTGGGGAACTCCGCTCGTAACCGGCTTGAAATTAAACATTTTGTCTTCAATAACAACTTTTTGTCTTCGGTTTGAAAGAAAATTTTTTATCCAGTTAAAAAGCTCAAAACCAATCCCATATGCCTCAATTTTTTGAAGTAGTTTTTTATGACTAACGGTGTCGAATGCCTTAGAAAAATCAATATACATTGCATTAACACAAATTTTCCTATCAAGCGCTGTGACCCAATCTAATAAAGTACATAAGAGTTGAAGCCCAACTGATTTTTTGCTTAAGAAACCAAATTGTTCTTTTGTTATAAGATTATTTAGTTGTAAATACTTTAGAATTGAATCGCATATTATACTTTCAATAGTCTTTACACAATGTGATGTTAGAAAAAAAGGTCTATAATTACAAGTTATGTTACAAGCACCTTTTTTATGAATTGAACACACAAACGCGTCTTTCCAGACTTGAGGAAGTAATCCAGACTCCATTGAAATTTCAAAAATACAAGCAAGCGGCATCGCGATTTTTTTAGATACCATTTTTAAGAAATAAGCAGGTATATTATCAGGAGTTTGGGAAATTTTACTGGGTAACTTTCTAAGTTTTTGCTCAACTAGATTAACTGGAAAACACACTGTATTAATTCCTTTATTGATATGAACTTGTCTGGAAAAGTCTGGATTTCTTCCATTATCGGCTGTAAAAACGGAACAAAAATATTGATTAAAAATATTACATTTTTCTTGGCTATCATTCGTGTGAGAACCATCGCATTTTTTAATTGGACCAATTCTTGAATTCTTAGAATTTAATTTTGAGTTTATAAATTTGAAGAAATTGTTTGTATTTTCCGGTTTCTAGTACTTTAGCTTCTGGTTTTATTTTAAAATTTCTAAGAGCTTTTTTATAATTCTTGTCGCAAGTTTTCCAACGCATTTTATTCGCCAAAGAAAAGTCGCGGCGCGCGTACAATTTCTTTTTTCTTTTTAAAAGGTTTAAAACATTCTTTGGGTAATTTTTAAATTTTGGCCTTTTGTTTTTAAGAGGAACGAACTTTGTAATAGAGTTTTGAATAATTTTGCAAAAATTTTCATATAACATTTCAATATTACAACTGCTTCTTATCATTTCATTCAAATTAATTTTACCCAAATATTCATTTATTAAGTTATAAATTAGCGCTTTTAATCCCTGTAAGATGTTTTCATCTTTCTAATTTCAGTTTTAATAACTTTAAAATAAAGCATAAACATAACACCATAGTGCATCACATTGTCATGAAATAAGTTAGGTTTAACAAATATTAAAAAACAACAATTCTATCATTGCATAAAACCAAGTCCAGAATGTTACCTCCGATATGAGTTTTAAATTTAATATAATTGTTCAACAAACCGTTAATACAATAAAAAAGTTTAAATAATATTCTTGTTTTATCAAGGGAAATTACAGCAGAGATAGCCCAATTTACTTTAGGAAGGTTACAGTCGCCGAAAAAAATGGTGGGATAGTCAATGTTGGTTAGAAAATTTAAAGCTTGATTAAATTGAAAATTAAACACACTACCACTTTCTTGTTCTGCATTATATAAGGGACTACGGTAGTAACAATTATCCCGCGTACTAATTTTCTTTACCCCCTATTAAATCCACAACCACCCATTCAAAACTGTTCATATACCCATCTAGCGTTACAGAAATTACATTAATGTTATTTTTTATAAACAAGCATACACCCCCACCTTGATGTGTTGTTCTATCCTTACGAAAAACAGTATATTGGTTATTATCTAAAAGCATTGAATCAGAAACTGAATAGTCTAACCAAGTTTTAGTTAAACCGATTATGTCATAAGTGTTTTGAGACAATAAAACGGAAAAATCATACATAACTTGTTTTTTAACGATCTTCATTAAAATAAAAAATTATTGAAATAGATTTGTATGTTTTTTAACGACCTTGCATTGAACAATAAAGAAATTTTGCAAGTACTACCTGTGCATAAAATTAAAACAATAGAACTAAGTTAATATTGTGCATAATTCGTTTGTTTCTGTCACTTCCGGCTTTTGACCAATGGATTCTGTATCTATAGTGCCAGAACGCCTGCGGCGGGTAGCTGGCAACACTTTCAAGTGTCAGGCAGATCCGAACGAAACTACAATAAAAGATATAAGGGGGCCCGGTTTTTTTGCCCGCCTGTTTTTTTTAGAGAGTTTTAATCTTCTGCCTCTCTTGGAAAGTTCGGCTGGGTCGAAGATATCTCTTGACCATGCTGGCATTCTCGCTAAATTCTTAGCAGACAAAAGAATATGCTTGCAATCGGCCGATCGTTCCAAAATCACTTTCAAAAATCAAGTCTTTTTTCCCCTTCATCATCCCCCATCCAAAAATATCAGAGACCGTGAGTAGATACTTTTTTCTCCAAATCAGATAAATATTCTAATCTTCTTCATCACTGCCTCTGAACCTTCAGAAAGATTACAGAAAAAGCTTTCTGATTTTTCTTGCGCAACTCGAGTTCTCGATTTTAGCTTAGTCGTTTTCAGCTATGATCTCCCGCACGTCTTGTTTTGTTAGCGGAGCAGGAGCTGGTGCTCTCTGCGGCGCTTTTTTCGGGTTCGTGGTGTGTTGGGTGTCTTTTTTGCTTGTTTTTTGGTTGCGGGCGTGAGTCTTCTGGAGTTGTTTCTTGTGGGGGGGTTTCTTTTGGGTGGGGTTTGGGTGGTCTTGTTTTTGGGGGTGGGGTGTTCTTGAGAGGTGAGCGTGATTCATGGAAATTGCGGGCATGATACTCTTGCATGGCTTTTTCGTCTCTTCATATCGCCTGTATTGCCTAGTGAGTTAGGCTGTTTCCTGGTTTTGTTTTGTCTTTTCGTTTCCTTTGGCGGTGGCGGCGGCGTTCGGGGTGGGCGCTGGTTTTTGCCGGGCCCGCCGTTTTTGTGGTTGGCTTTTTTGGCCCTCTTTCGGCTTCGGTCCTTGTTCTTCCGACCGTTTGGCACGTCCCTCAGACACGCTGTGCCATTTTGTGGGGTAAACAAAAACAAAAAACTAGATTTTTTTAATTTTTAATTTTGCCTGAAACAAAAAAAGTTACAGTAAAAGTGCCTATTCCTACAATTTATTCTTGATATTTTAAAACTTTAATTTTATTTTTTGATACACTTTAGTATTTTTTTCGAATCGAAGCCAAGAAAATTCATAATAAGTTTAATTCGAAATTTATTTTTAAGCTAATATTTATTCATTTATATATCAGTTCAGTTAATTTTTAGCGTTTTTAGTATTAGGATTTTATGGATTTACCTATAGCATAACAAAATTTTAGGTCAGTGGTCATGCCGCAAAATCTTGTTAATAAATTTTGTTATTAAATAAAAAAAAACTTTTACTTATTTTTTTAGAAAATGAAGATTTAACAACAAGATTAAAACCATTACGAGTGTGTTTGTAATCTTTTGACCATTTTTTTTGAGGAAGTTTTTGTGTAACTAAAGTTTGCCATATGGAAATTTGTTGGGGTAATAAAAAAATTGCGATGCTTTTATTGAAAACCGCTAAAATTTTTCAAATAGCTGTTTTATGATTTGCAATATTTCAACTTTCAAAAATCTACAATGAATTGCACTTAATCTGGAAATATGCTTTGTGGCGGGACGGTCGACCCCAAATTTCCTTATGCTAGGTAGGTCCATTATTCAGCAAATAAATTTATTTGTATTTTACTACAGGCTTTGCTCCAAGACGTACCCACTTAAAGCATTCAATTGTGAGATTTGTCAATGCCGTGCAGTGCAATGCATAAATATGTAGAATTAAATTATTGACAATTTTACATTTGGGTTATATTTCAGTTTTTAATAAATCGAATTGTATAATGTTCAGTACAAACAGATTTACGTATTTGTATTATTAGTTTTATTTTTAAAATTTTTTATAATTTTACGCAATGTTTTTATTAAATTTGTAAATCGTTGCAGCAAAGCACATCAATTTTGTTGGAAAATATATTATAAATTAGCTACTTGTTTTTTTATAGCTTGATTAACATTATGTTATCATAATTCTACATTTTTTAAATAATTTGAATTGACCCTTTAATTGTAATTGTGAAATAATATCTATATATATAATTATATATATAAATAGACGTAATGTGTGTGAGTGTGTGTGTGTGTGTGTGTGTGTGTGTGTGTGTGTGTGTGTGTGTGTGTGTGTGTGCGTGCATGCGTGCGTGCGTGTGTGTGCGTGCGTGTGTGCGTGCGTGCGTGCGTGCACGTGTGTGTGTGTGTGTTCCCTAACTCCTCCCGAACCACCACCCAACGGATTAAGATGAATGAGGTATCATTGGTAAGCTTATAGCCCGGAGTGTCGTAAGGGGGTTAAATTTTTTTTTAAAAAATTTATGGACATCTTTATACTGGACAACGCATTTTCACTAAAGGGGGATTTCACCCTATGGATTTTGGAACTTAAAAAAAATTTTTGTATTTAAATTGGCTCAAACTTATTGAACAGAGTAATAAGCCAGTGTAAAGCCAGAATATCATATTCTTTGAAAAAAAAAAGAAACATGGACATCTTTATACTGGACAACGTTTTTTCACTAAAAAAGGGAATGACCTTGCTTCTTAAGCACAAAAGGGATTGGGCTAAATGAGATATCATTGCAAAGCTTATAAGCACCTTGCAATAAAAATCGGTTCATACATGTAGTATGCAATATACATAAGCGTCATCATAATGGATAATTACCGTATTCCCTACTTATTTTTCGTAGTATTCAGATCAACCGATCGAAATTTTGCGCGCTTTCGATCGGTTGATCTGCATACTACGAAGGATAAGCAGGAGATACGGTAATTATCCATTATGGTGACACTTATGTATATTGCATACTTCATGTATAAACCGAGTTCCAGTGCAAGGTGCCTATAGTCCGGGGAATGTCATAAAAAGGTTGAAATTTAAAAAAAATTGCATGGAAATTTTTAGCCTGGACAACACATTTTTAGAAAAGAAGGAAACCAAAGGAGGACTTTGGAAATTGAAATTTTTTTTTGTTTTTGAATTGGCTGAAATTTATTGATGAGAGTAATTAACCAATGTAAAACCAGAATGTCATATTTTTTTGGTAAGATTAACATGGACATCTTAAAGCTGGACAAAGTTTTTTCACTAAAAAGGGGAACGACCTTTCTCCCCAACCAGATAAAGGATCGGGCTAAAAGAGATATCATTGCAAAGCTTACAGGCTGGGGAATGTCATAAAACTGTTGAAATTTAAAAAAATTGCATGGACAACCTAAGGCTGAACAGCGCATTTGCGCAAAATGGGAGCACCATGGACTTTGGAAGTTGAGAAATTTTTTTCTTTGAATTGGCTTAAACTTATTGGTTAGAGTAGTTAGTCAATAAAAAGAAAGAATATTATATTTTTTGCAAAGATGAACATGGACATCTTAATACTGTACAACGCATTTTTTTTTACCAAAAGGGGGATGGACCCTTCTTCCCAACCGCAGAACAAACTAGGTTAAATGAGGTATTATTGCAAAACCTACAAATTTCGGAAATGTTATAAAGGGGTTAAATGTTTAAAAAAATAATATGGACATTTTTAATCTGGACACCACATTTCACCGGAGGAGGCCCTATAAATTTTAAAAGTTAAATTTTTCTTCTACTGCTAATTGTTGCTATTGCCATTGTTATTTATTACTAATAGATATTAGTAAATGGAAACCCCGCGTGTCTTTTTTTTGAAAAAATTAACATAAACATGTTTATGATGGACAACGAATTTTTTTCAAAAGTTGGGATGGACCTTCCTCCTAAACTACAAAAAGGATTGAGCTAAATAAGATATCATTGGAAAGCTTACAGTTCAGAAAGTGTTATAAGGGGGTTAAAATTTAAAAAAATAACATGGACATCTGTATGCTGGACAAAGCACTTTTACCAAAAAGACGGAAGGGATCATCCTTGCTAACTACTGAACGAAGTGAGTTAAATGAGATATCATTGCAAAGCTTAAAATTCAGGGAATTATCATATAAGGATTGAATTTCGAAAATTTAGCAAATAAATCTGAGAAATACAGATATAATTATTTGTCAGCCGTAGGGCTGACACGTGCTACTTGTTTTTACAAATTTTCCTAATAGATTGTTTTGTTATTAAAGACAATTGCCGTTTTAAGAAAATTTCACGTCTTATAACAAAACAGTTTTTAGTTTTTTTCACATTTTTTCTTCAACAAAATTATAGATTTACTGGGTACGATTCCCATACGCGTCCCAAAATTCGATTTGACCGATTCTAAAGTAAAATACACATAATTATAAAACATTTTTGTACACTAAATCGGACACGCAAACTTTGTTTTGATGGTTATTTTTAAGATTTGGCCTTATCGAAAAGAATTATGAACAAATTTATACCCAAAAAATGACCTTTTTCAGCATATGCAATTTATGATGTTAAAAGAGAAAATTGTAAACACACAAATTAAATTAAAAACTATGTTTTAACAATGCCAGAAGTCTGAAGAACTTAAAAATTTTCAAAAAAATTAAAAATTCAAGAGTTACATGGACCACCAAAAACTTGAACAACAAATTTTTTTTGGCTTTAAAAGCTAATTTAAACTTAGTTTTTCACCGATTTATTGTTCCTAAGCCTAAGCAAAACCTAAAAATCAAACAAATTTGTATTATAATTAATTTTTATTAAAATAAGTTGTTTTTCAAAAATGTGAATTTTTTCACAACTAAAATTTTATGGGTATTTGAACGGTTATTATAAAAAATTGGTTGTTACCATGAAAAAAATAAAAGTATATTTGTAACTGCTAGACACTTGGTAATACGGAAAAACTAATATTGATTTGATTAAAGGCTTAATAAAAAATTTTCTTAATAACATAAATTGTACATGTCAAAATAAGGCAATTTTTGGGTATAAATCGACTTATAACTTCTAATCAAAAGTTCAAATCTCAAAAATAACCACAAAAATCAAGTCTACGGGTCCAATTTAGGGTATGAAGATGTTTTATAAGTGTATTTTACATTAGGGTCGGTCAAATCGACTTTTGGGACGCGTATGGGAATCATAGCGATTTACTGGCTAAAATACTCAATTGCTTTAAAAAAAATTAGCCACTAAATGTCTATGAAACTATGAATATTTTACTAAATTTTAATGAAATTCTGTACTGAAGATTACAGCTGTGGGTTCAAGAAATTTAAAGCGGTCCGAAATTTTTATAAAAGACTGGAACTTATCTGAAGCTGTTGCAGTTGAAGGTTATGAACAGCTGTTTTCAAGAGAAGACGTAGGTAAGTAATGGTTTTGGTCAAGGGAGACCAAAGTGGGACGCACTGTTTTTTAACCTTGATTAAAAGGAACGTAAAATCTGTACGAAAAGGATATGGACTAAAAAAAACTTTAGATAAGTATGTCTCGCTAATGCTAAGGTCGATGTATACAAAACTTTGTTACTGTATATGCAACTCTAGTACACATAATTTTTGTGCAGACTATAGTTTCCCGGGATCCTTGCTCCGAAACTCCGGCTGCTTGTTAAAAATCTCTAATGCTACAAAACTGGCTGTTTAATAGTAAGAATACAATGTCTTTTTAAAAATAATAAATTTGATATAATACTTCGAAGATAATCTTGTTTGTACCAGCAAAAATTAATTTAAAACTTAAAGGACGCGTATCCTATAGGCAAATAAAATCTAGCTGACAGCGATATTTGGAGTATTGAATCGACTATTTAACAACAAAAACATTCAAAATTATTCACTAAAGCGGATTAATAACAAAAATTAACTGTTTTTTAATAATTATTTATTAAATTACTTAATTTGGAATCTAAATGCAAACTTTTTAAGAGCTAAAGTTGGCTAATTTTTGTATATTTTGTGAAAAGGTGGAATTAAAAAAGATCTGCGTTTTTATTTGTTAAAACAAAAACTTCATTACCGCACAATTTTAATTGGTCTCCTCATGTCTGCATTTTAATTTTTAACGTCAGCCAGATGTGAGTCAACCATAAGTAATAAATTTTTCGAAAAAAGAAGTTGGCTACGGTGTTTAGTATTTTTGTTTTATTTGTTTTAAAATCCACCACTATTTGTTTTAGAATTTTTTAAAAATGTAAGTGAGTTACCAAAGTTTGTTCATAAGGGAAAAATGATGTTTTATTCCACATGATTTCCTGTTTCCACATGTCGGTTTAAAATAAAATCAATACCATTTTCTTTAATTACATTATACACACTCAAAATGGTGCTATCTTTTATTCATTTTTAATTTGAAAATATTGGTTTATGGCTTGATATTAACCGTTTTTAAAAAAACACACCACAGACGAAGTTTAAAAAAATATCACACCGTGACTGCAGTCGATTTTTTTTCTTCAGAAGGTCGGAACTAAACGAAATTTAAAATTTAGCTTTTGGCTACATACCTTCCTTTCTTTGAAGTTTTGTCAAAGTCCGACACAGAAACCTATTGACAAAATCGATTTATTTAGAATGCAAGTAGCCTGTGTCAGTCATACAACGGCTAAAAATATTTCCCCTTTATTTCGCAACTAAATTTTGTTAAGTTGCAAAATCCGAATGCCTGTTTTGTGTCCACTATAAAGATTTCCACGTTTATTCTTTTTAAAAATCGAACACCTCTATATGACATTTCGGACTTAAGCTTTCCAATGATACTTTATTTAGCCCAATCCGTTTTGTGGATGGATTTTTTTAAAAATTCAACACCGCTATGGTCTATGACATTTTTGGACCTGTAAGCTTTCCAATGATACCTCATTTAGCCCAATCCGTTTTATGGTTAAAGAAAAAAGCCCTTCCCCTCTTTAGCGAAATGCGTTGTCCAGTAAAAAAATGCCCAGGTTGATTTTTCTGAAAAATATGATATTCTGGCTCTCCATTGACTAATAACTTATAGCAATAGGCACCTTGCACTGGAACTCGGTTTATACATGAAGTATGCAATATACATAAGCGTCACCATAATGGATAATTACCGTATCTCCTACTTATCTTTCGTAGTATGCAAATCAACCGATCGAAAGCGCGCGAAATTTCAGTTGATCCGTCGGATCAACCGCTCGGTTGATCTGCATACTACGAAAGATAAGTAGGAGATACGGTAATTATCCATTATGGTGACACTTATGTATATTGCATACTTCATTTATAAACCGAGTTCCAGTGCAAGGTGCCTATACTTTAAAGTCAATTTAAAGACAAAAAATTTTTAGCTTTTAAAATCCATGAGGTTCCCGTTTTAGCGAAAATGCGTTGTCCACCATAGACTTCCATGTTGATTTTTTTACTTTTAACTCCATTGCGACATTTTTCGAATTATAATCTTTCCAACGATACTTCATTTAGCCCAATTTTTTTGTGGTTGGGGAGTAGGGTCCATTCCTTCTTTAGTGAAAACAAACGTTGTCGCCAGCATAAAAATCTTGATTTTTTTCAAAAGAACCTTATATTCTGGATATAATTAAAATTTTTAAAATCACTTGTAATTTTATTTAAAATAATCGAAAATCATTATTTTTTTACATCACTAACACAGACATTACGTTTAATTATATATAGATCCGTTCTTTAAAATGTTTTTATAATTATTGTAAATTGCAATTAGTAAATAAAACAATACCAAAAAATCTCTATGAATTATAATTAACTTATAACACTTTTCTCATAGTTTTTTTAATCATAGACATAGTATACGTTGGGATTTTAAATCATTTGCATTTGGAGGCTGTGTGTTGTGCACTAAAAGCAGGAAAACATGTGCTTTGTGAAAAACCCATGGGAATAAATCCCAGAGAAGTTGAAACTATGGTGGAAACAGCAAAACAACAAAATCGATTTCTTATGGAGGTTTTAGTTTTTACCTAATTTTTTGTAATAGAGGCATAGCAGAAAACTTTTTTATTAGCCACAATTAATACTTATGACATGGTTGAAATTAAAAAGAAAAAAAACTAAACCGGCTGTTTTTTTAACACCAAGACTAGGGTAGTGCATTTAATTTCGGAACTTTTCCAAATTGGGCATTTTTGATTTTGGACTATATCTTTGGTAATCCTGAACGGAATACGACATTTGATAGCTCAAATGAGAGCTAATTATATGTAGATGACTGTCGTGGGCTTTTTTATTTGTTATGTTATGATATTTTCATGTGAAATTGTGTGATTTATAAAAAATAAAATGGTCACTCGTTTTTAGAACATGGGCATTTCATGATTACGCAATAAATTGGTTTAAAAATTAAACTGTCCTCGTAAAATTAAACTGTCCTCGTTTATTTTCCGGATTTTTAGTCCCCGTGGTTCTACGTTGCGTCTGTGGTGAGCAATTGTTATAAAATAAAATAGTGTAATTTCGGCACACATATTGCTGTAGGTAAAACGGGTTGAATTAAGTGGTCGGGTGTTAAATTGTAGTTGTAAATAGTTAAAACACAACGTTGAATCGTGTAGAAGGCATAGCACTGCACTAACTTAAACTCGATTAAGGGGGTCCTTTAAAAAAGTGCCGACATTAAATGCACTTTTTTCACAGATTTTGCTCATTTTGATACCATTTGGCATTTTAGCTGTAAATTTTTGCCAGTTACACGTTGAACAACAAGTAGAAGCTTAAATTAAAGAAAACTGTCTGGAAATAATGATAGGCTTTTAAATTTTTGAAAATTATGATTTTTTGACTGAGAAACAATCGATTGTTTGTAAAGTGCCCAAATTAAATGCGCATATTTAATTTCGGCAATTTTCCATTTTTTTAAAAACTGATTTAATTAAGTAAAAAAACTTCTTTCGTACACTGAAACTTTTGTGACGAAACGCAATATCGTGAAAGCTTCAAAATGAGCTATTAAACATGAAAATCGGGCCATACAGTGAAAAGTTACATTGGAAAAACAAAAAGTGCCGAAATTAAATGCCCTACCGCTAAGCAATTTTAAATTTGCATTTGATACATAAAACCATTTTTGTTTCAACATTTAGTGTTTTTGTATAAGTTTGTAATAAACTTTATTTTAGATTTTGTGTTATAAAATTTTTGGTTTTTTTTGCTGTGTTTATATTATGTCTGTTTTAAAGCATAAAAAGGTATTGGTTTTTTTAGACAGGAACACTCCATGGTCAGAAGCAGAACAAATCTTTTGTCAATATTTTTATGACAGTTTTTTTAAAATATTTGTGTTTAAATCAAACCATTTTAAAATAAATTATTTAATTCTATTTATTATTAATATCTATTTGATTTTTCATTATTATAAGACATGATAATTTAGCTAAAGGTAAACTAGACGTAAATGGTTTATTTAAATTATTTGTTAAGAAGACAAATAAAAATCGTTCGGACCTAAGGAATTTAGCTTGATTTGATAACAATCAATCAGTCAGAATCCAACCTCTAAGATTTATGAATTTTGATTGATATAACTGGAGCTAAATTGTTTTGATTTGGTTGGCTATGACATGGCCCCTATTTATATTCCCTGAACAAATAAACCAACCACGCAAGGGATCTGTTTCATAAAGACGTCTGGAAATTATTTACAAATCTTCACTTACTTTTTGTAAAATACATGATAAAGGTTTTTCGACTTGTAATACAAAAGGAGTATTACCACTTAGAGGCGAAACAGTGCTTTGCGCTGATTGGTCCGGTATTTACCGTTGATTTTTCCTTACCGTATATTTTCTAGCATGTATTTTACAAGAAGTAGGAAGAGATTCTTAAACTGAGAATTTACAAACGTCTTTATGAAATTAGATCCCGGTCTGGTTTTAAGTAACATTATTTTTTAAAACGCAAAATATTCATTTGGATTATAGTTTTCCTTTAAATATGCATATTGAACATATGAATTTTTTCATTTCTAAAAAACCTGTCTATTTTAGGGTTACTGGACAAGGTTCTTTCCAGCTTACAACAGGCTCTTAGACGAAATTAAGCAAGGAACAATTGGAGTACCTAAAATAGTTCAAGCACAAATTGGTTTTTCTTCATTAGCAAGTTTTTTTAAAATATTTTGTAAATATTTCCATTAAATACTAAAAACTAAGCTGTAATCGTTGTATGTTAAGTAAATTCAGCCTTTGGTCGGAGAATTTCACCACGCACCTCAAAAAATTGCCTTATTAATCCTTTAAAGCCGACTCTTAGATGGGGGGCACTGAACAAAGGACTTTAGAAAACTATTTTTTTACATTCTCCAACAGTTTTCTATGGAAATCGCTATGCAGTGGCAGAACGCCGACTGCTTCACAAAAAACTTCTTGTCAGGTTACGGCGCCAATATCATGCTCCGGAGTTCCGGCCATTTAGAGCGGAGGGAGCTCCGGAGCTCCACCCTTTAAATGAGCGATTTGAAGCTTACTTAAGCTTGAAATACATTTTAAACTATTTTATTTGTATTTTCAGGACAATTTTCGTGTTTTAAATAAGTTTTGGAAAAAATTTAGTTGACAACAAAATTTTGACAAAATATTCTATCCCATCACTCTTTAATTATTTATAAAATCAGTATAAAAATAGGGCGGAGCTACGGAGCTCCCAGGGTTGCTCAGGAGTTCCTATAAGCGGAACTCAACTCCGGAGCTCGGAGCTCCGGGGAACATCAATAATTAAAATAATTGCTAAAAAAGTTTCTTTTATAAAAACAGAAGCCATAATCTAAATCTAACGACTTTAATTAAAGAGAAAAATTTGAGTGGTTATATCGCGCTAAAAAGGAGTTTTATCTATAAATTTTACGTGAAAAAAGAATAAGTGCTTTTTAATAACACAACTATCAAAGTAAAATGATGATTTTTTTTAAATATCACTTAAACTTAAAGAAATATCATTGAAAATCTAAAAAAAAACACAACAGATTATTAGGGAATTGATAAGCAACCAGACCTGTGCAGTGCCGCCCCCCGGGGTTTAAACGGGGGGGGGGCAGTTCCAAAACGGGGGGGGGGGCACGGGGGGCACGAGGGGGGGGGGCAACTTTTTTGAAACGTAGGAAGGCAATAAAACGGGGGGGCAAGCAGGGGGGAAAGAAAAAAAAGAAAAAAAAAGAAAAAAGAGAAAAAAAGAAGGGAAAAGAGAAAAAAAGGGACAAAAAAAGCGAAAATAAGGTAAAACCAAAAATATATAATATACTAAAAAATGTGCAACTCCTATATAAAAAAGTACAGAAAAGGTGGCTTTTATAATAAGCCTCTCCATTTAAATGACATTCTCCACTATAATGGCATAGTAGTCATTTTAATTCGGCGAGTTAAAATGGAGAGGAAGCCATTATAATAGCTATTTATTGATTTAATTTCACTTTATATATACAAGTGTAATAGTGTCCGGGCCGCACGAGTTTTAGCGTGTCGGACAGTATTAAACCGACACGGGAAAACTCGTGCGGCCCGGACAATATTACAATTGTAAGTATATATGAAGTGAAATTAAATCAATAAATAGCTATTATAATAGCTTCCTCTCCATTTTAGCTCGCCGAATTAAAATAGCTACTATGCCATTATAGTGGAGAGTGTCATTTAAATGGAGAGGCTCATTATAAAGGCCACCTTTTCTGTACTTTTTTATATAGGAGTTGCACATTTTTCGGTATATTAAATATTTTTGGTAAAACTAGGTCTGAAATAGCTTAAAATACATTGAAATAGGCTAAAAACTGCGTCATCATAGGTCAAAAATGGTGTCATAATTTTAGGGTACTTTTTCATTTTTTGGCGGGGGGAGGGCAATAAAACGGGGGGGGCAAATCCTCCAATAAAACGGGTTGGCATTTCCAGACCGTGCACAGGTCTGAGCAACAATATACTACGTGTGCATTTTCCTATAATACTTAACCGTTTCGTAATTAACCTTAGCTTATCATTATATCTAAACATTGTTATAATAACAAAAATATATAATGAAACATGTGCAAATCCTGTGTAAAAAGTGACGACGTAGTATGCCATTATAATGGCATACTTTCAAAATAGCCCATTATAATAGCACTCTTGTTATAATGACATATCCGTCGTTTTAATTGACGCTATTTTCCATAGAGAGTATGCCATTACAATGGCATAACTTAACTTTATCCAGAATTGAAATGGATAATTTTAAAAAATTGAATGAATGCCATATAAACATGGGATCAAATTAAGTTATGCATAATGGCATACTCTAAACGAACATTTGCGCAAATTAAAATGGAAAATATGCCATTATAATAGAAGTGTTAATATAATGGCCTATTTTGATAGTATTACATTAAAATGCCATGCGCTGTCATCAATTTATACACAGGAATTGAACATTTTTGTTATATATTTATGATAATAATATGTACTAATCCAAGTAAATAGATATTTTGATCAAATGAAAAATATTTTTGGACAACACACGTCTCAACCTGTATTAGTCTATTATGAAGTAAATGCTTTTTATTATACTTGACTTGCTAAAATTTTGCTATCAATAACAAAGAGATACAGAATTACAACAGAAAAGTAATAATAATTATAAGGAAATACGACGAAAATTTGAATGTACAGAAAGGTCTAGAATAGATTTTTGCGTAATCAATCATATTAATATAAAAAGGCGTGATACGGACAAAAAAACCCAAACATTTTTACAATTTTTTTACAAAAAACATATAAAAGCTAATTATAATATCAAAATTTAATGCACCATAGAATCTACATTATAATAGCCTAGTTGTCTTTGCATGTCTGTCTGTGTGTGTGTTGTTAGGCTCTATAGGCTAGATAACTACTGGCTCGATTCTCGTGATTCATAACACTCCGCAGATTTTGGTACTTTTTTAGAAGGTGCCCGCGCTTCCAGCATTTCTTAAGGAAGTGCCAGGATCCACGCGAATTTTGACACTTCCTCGCGCTATTCTGGCACTTCCTGCTCGAAGTTCTGAAAAATTAGAACAGAAATACTTTTTCGGGATTAAATTGCTATAAAAACCGGATATGTACGGATGTTTTTGTTTTTATTTATTATTTGAATATTTCAATACAAATAAATTTTTTGTAACAAAATAATACTTGTAAATTTTATTTAAACGAGAATATTCAAAAACAAAGCAGAATAACATAGGGTAAACGAATTATATTTAAACATGTTAAGTAAATGCACGATTATCTAAATTTTCAAACAAATTTTCTGAAGTGGTGGCTCTTCCCCCTGGTAAAAGTGAGGCAGTGCACTTCTTAAAAAAGTGCTAAATCCGTGGACTCGTTTACATAGCTATACCCATTTATATATATATATATATATATATATATATATATATATATATATATATATATATATATATATATATATATATATATATAGGATTTTAGTACTTCTTTAAGGAAATATCGAGATATATAGAGATATCCATATAAAGCTATATACATATATATATATATATATATATCTTGCAAATTTAAACGCATTAACATCAATTGATAATTTTTTTGAATATAATTCATAACCAAACAACTACTTAAGTGATTTTGCAACTATTTGGAATTTTCGCAACGTAAGCAAAATGTTTGTTTTTTGGTGTTGTGATGTTTTAGAAGTGAAACACGAGCTTAAAAAAATAACAATAATAGTAAATAGTATTAATAATAAGAGCAATAGTAATGATACACTTATTTTTAAATACTTCAAAATCTATTATAATAGCTAAGTTGTCTGTGTGTGTCTGTGTATCATTGCGCTCTATAGGATCGATAAGTAATAGTAATAATAATAATAGTAATTATTAATCAACATAATATTTATTTGTCGCCTGAGTTTGATTTGTTAAAAAATAGCTTAAATCAATATCAATCAATATCTTAATGAAAATTAATTATAGAAGTTTTAACTGTCGCTTAAGATAATCAACGTAGAAAGGAGAGGACTGACGAGGACCCATTGGGCCTGCTATTAATTTAAAAAATAGACTTCTAAATCAATATCTTAAATTAAAATCATTTATATAGTTTTAAAAAATGGCCTAAAATATCTAAGAGAAATCAGAGAAAGGCCCATTGGGCCCGCTCGTCTCTAATAAATTAATCAATAATTTAAAAATTCACTAATACTCATAAATTAAATCCTCTATTTTAATGTTATTTTTTTATCTATTTTCAACGGAAAAATGAAGGAGTTAATTTGGAACAAAATGTAGGGTAACTGACTTAATTTCGGCCACCTTTTTTTATTTTTTTGAATAAGTTTTTTCTGGCTTTTTCAATTAAGCCAAAATTTGGCCTAAAAATCGAACAATAGCTATATTTGTTATTCCAGTGCAAAATTCGATTATTTCTGTCACACTTAAAATTCAGTGAAGGTTTAAACTTTTTTTTTAAAGTGGCCGAAATTAAGGCGCGTGCCATTTATTTCGGCCACCTACAAAAAACTGGCCATAACTATTGCTTAAACGAACAATAAAAATTTCTAAAGGTTGCAAATTTACCTTTAGGTATTGTTCTTGGTACATATAACTTAATTTTTCCCGTTTGCAAACTTTAATAGTTATTAGCAAGACTTTAAATAATTTTGTCAAAACCTTAAAAAAACAAGTTTTAATAACTTGTATTTTTTGTTCAATTTTTATTTTTGGCTTAAAAAACGTCAAAACAAAGTCAAACGAGCAAAAAAATTCTTTATAAATACGGTAGTACATTGATATTTAAAAACAGCAAAAAACGGCAGGTTCTTTCACCTAAATTTTAAGGTGGCCGAAATTAACGGAATCTTAAAATGCGCAGTTAGTTAAACGCATTTCAAAGTAAATTTAAAAAAATATATCAAAACATGAAAATTAACAACTTTGAGCCTTAACTAAAAGATATTTTAAGGTTATATATTCCTTCGCTCTAAATTTGATGCAATTTAAACACATAACAAAAATTAGGAAAATCATAAAAAATTCACTTTTTGTATGAAAATGTTGATAATGTAGAATAATAAAAATAAAAAACTTTTGCAAAAACACTTTATTCAACATTAATCCAGTTACTTTTGTGCTAGTTCTTTTGTGTTTTAAAAATAAGCCAATTTTCTAACACCCTAAATTGGTGGCCGAAATTAAGGCGTGGCCGAAATTAAGTCAGTTACCCTACGTCTTATTAATGGTTTAAAGAATTATTATTCAGTTTATTGTTCTATTGTGAATTGATTTTTTTGTGCATATATCTATTGTCCATTGATTATTTTGTAATATAATTTAATGTTTTTTCTTGTTCAAAATTTTTGTGTAGTTTTTATTGTCGGTGTGTATCACGCCTTCTTTTACATGTCAAATCCTCTTCGAGACTTTTCTGCACAATTTAATTTCCATCGTTATAATTCAAAAAATGTGAAGTGTTTTTAAGACAGAAAACAAGTCTTTGCACGAATTCGGAGGAGGAGCAATTATGTCCATTGGTTGTTATCTTTTTTTGTTTGCGTTGGATGTTTTTGGCAGTAAGCCAGCAAGTATATCATGCCTTGGTGTTTTGGATCAAGGTATTTTAAACATTACTGCAACAACACTGGTTTTGTTTCGATTTTTATAAGAAATTTTGTTGTTATTTTTGTTTTTTTTTTAACCATAAACACTGATTTTTAAATCCTTGTTTAAGAAAGATTTACTGTTTTATTTAAAGTATATTAAAGTATAATAATTATATCAAGAATATTTACAACCATAGTTTTATATTACTCCTTCAACTTACAATATATATATCCCATCTTCTTCTCTAATAAGCAATTAAAAATCGCATTTCTGTTACAAAATGATTAGTTTGGTAAAAAATTGTTAAAATAAGGGATTTTTATAACCGTTAATACTAAAAAGTTTATAATTGTCTTGTTGTTAAATATTCAATTCAAAAGTCACTGAGGTCATCCAGGTTTAATTCTCCTATAAAAATTAATAGGCATATATTTACCAGGTGTGGATAAAACATCCAGCATTTGTTTAAAATTTGACGGGGATAAATTAGCACAGCTGTTATCATCGATTACTAATGATCTACCAAAATATGGAATAGTCCATGGATCTAATGGAAAACAACTAAAGGTTTAGTTTTTATATGATTTTTTTTTCAATTAAGAAAAGGGTCCAAGGAGTTCTTAAAAGCAGAGTCAAGAACTTTAAATTGCAGTGTAAAAATATATACAAATGTCGGTACAACGTGAAATAATCATTTAAAAATGTTTTTAGAGGACGTATGTTTGGTGCGGAGTTATACCAAGATATTATATTTTATAGAAATTAATGCATGTGTAGCTGCAAATTGCCTATTGGTAAGATAAAAAAATATATCAGGGATTACAATATATCGCCAACAAAACTAATATTTGTTCAAAGTAATAAACAAACTATTAAACCTAAAATTCTGCAAGGTGGAAACAATTGCGTACATGAAAATAGTTAAGGAATCAAGAATATCAATCATTTGCTTATTATCCAGTTTAGCATATATCAAATTTTATCAAATGTAGTAAAGGAAGACCAGTCAAGCGTTCAGGTGGTGCAATTAGTTTACAAGTAAATGACCGCACTTGATATCATGAAGCAAGAAAACCTTTAAGGTAAACACCACAGTTATGACGAATTTTACTAAAAGTTAGATATAAACTTGGATATTAATTTTTGTCTGACAAAAGTATAGTGCGATCCAAAGCTCAGATCATGGGTGGCGCGGGAGCGCCACGGGGCGATTTAGCCTCGTGGCGCCGCGCCAACCATTTTTAGAGAACGTGGGTAAATTTTGAAATTCAGAACCTTCTTCTTCTTATTATTATTATTCCAACGTTGCATCTTTAAAAGCGATATTCCTCATTCGTTACTGATTGATCAAAAATAAATATGGGCTCATTAAAAAGAAGAAGGAATTACGCAACTTTCTTAGGAAGCACTTTTTTCATTTAGGTCCTTGTTATTGATTTATTGATCAAAATAAAAAATTGAAAAATAGACAAAAAAAACCCCAACCGCACAATAACAGCCTTTTGGCAACAATAAGGATTGTACAGAGCAGACAACCAACATCCCTTCATAAAAACCGCACAAAAAAAGCAGACCGGTTTTAATTGGTGGCAGAAACGGAACCAGTTCCCAGTGCCATCTGCTTCAACCGCGCGGAAAACGGCGAAAACAACAGAGTACTTTTTTTAATTCTTGCATTACTGATGACAAAATTAATTCAAAGTTTTATTTATTAAAAAATAATAATAAGCGTCGGTGGCGCGGGAGCGCCACGCGCCGGTAATCATCGGTGGTGCGGGCTGCCACACTACAATTTAACCCACGGCACCACGCCAACTATACTTGGAGAACGTGAGTAAATTTTGTAATTCATGTTCATTATCTTCTTCTTCTTATTATTATTTTTACTTTAAAAATTATAATTGCAATCATTGACGGCATAGCGCCAACTATATTTAGAGAACGTAGATAAACTTTGTCTGGAGCGCAACTGCACCGCACTAACTATAATCAAACAATGTGGGTAAATTTTGTAATTTAAATTTATCTTCTTCTTATTATTTTTTATTTACAAAAGTATATCTCGGCAACGGAATGGTTATAAACATATGTCATTGCGCAGCTAAAACTATTGTTTATTCGGCTATTTTTTAATTTAATTCAAAAAAAGTGGTAGACTAGCCTTGAAAAATGCTCTAAGAATAGAGCAGGAAAAAGGGACAATTTTTCCCCGGGCGTATGTTTAGACAGAAAAGATGTGGACTAGGCTGAGATGGACATTATGTGGACTATAAGAAATTTGCATTTGGTTTGGGCAGCTGCTCGCTAAATAAAAATTTCTACCATATGATAATGATTTGTTTATACATTGATCTAATCACACAGCACTGTTGCATTTTTTTTTAGTTTGATGAAATGTCAATTAAAAAAATCATACTCACAGTAATCTTTAACAAGCGCAGAATCGCCACTTTTTCAAATTTATAGTTGTTTTTTACATATACAAATATAACCTTCTAATTGAAAAAGTGGCGATTTCGCGGTTGTCAAAGATGGCTGTATGATTTTTTAAATTGACATTTCATCAAACTAAAAAAAATGCAACAGTGCTGTGTGATTAGATCAATGTATAAACAAATCATTATCGTATGGTAGAAATTTTTATTTAGTGAGCAGCTGCCCGAACCAAATGCAAATTTCCTATAGTCCACATAATGTCCATCTCAGCCTAGTCCACATCTTTTCTGTCTAAACATACGCCCAGGGAAAAATCGCCCCTTTTTTCCTACTCTATTCTTAGAGCATTTTTCAAATCTAGTTATGATGTATCTAACGGTAATAATTTCATTGTTTACCAGTTGTTCTATTTTGAGATATATTTCAATGAATCTAAAGCTCAAAAAACAATTTTTGCCCATTTAAAAAATTTAATTCACTCAGTTTTTTCCGCAATTAAGTTAAAGAAAAATAGGAAGCAACTTTTAGATGTGGTTTGGATTAAAACGTAATTCAAAATTTTAAGAAAATTAAAAAAATCGATGTTTTTAAAAGAAAAATCAAAAAAATCTTTTAATCAAATACAATTCAAAGTATTCATTAGACTTGTGTCTAACTATTTCCAAACTTTCATTTAAGTCCGAGAGAATCAAATTTTTTAATTTTCGTTTAATTTTTTTTAATTGATGACGAGAAACTACATTTTGAATTGTTTCTTTAAAAGTGGCTTTTAAGTGAAAATCGTAGCTGACCCAGTAGCCGAGTGGTTAGTACGTCGGGCCTGGATCCTCGAATTTTTGGGTTCGAGTCTTTGCTGGGATATATTTTTAACGTCGAAAAACAAATTTTTTTTTTAAAATTTTTAGCCATTAATTAAAAAAGTGTTTTATTATTCAAGATACGCTGAATTGAAAATGAAAAAATAAAATATTTTTGGTAATAATTTTTATTAATGTGTTGTATTTTTGACATGTATTTTATTGATGTTATTTGATGATTGTTGTGGACGGTAACATTTTTTTACAGAAAAATGAATGTCAAAAATTGAATCAGCAGGTCTAATTACTTTAGTAAAAATTAATTAGTAAGGATCTTCCGTCAAAATCTAACTGTAGTGTTCTACCTTAAAATAGAAAAAAAAGACGAGTCACTTCTGGTTCGCTTTTGATTTATAATAATAACTACTTTTGCAAACTCTGTCTTGAACCTTTAGATACCAGACTTATTTTATTGTCCGACCGAGCTGGAAACTCCCACGAACAAGCTGAAATTCCACCTTCCACCTCCACCGGAAAACGCACCGCCTCAGCAATTTCACAATCGAATGGGTTTTATATACGAAATAGAAGCCGTTCGAAAATCGATATTAGACGGTAATTTATTTGGATTATCTACTTGAATTTAACAAGACCGTGGTTATTTTAGTTTTTTTGAGTGTCGGACAGTGCGTTACCCTTAGAATGGATCAAGCTTTTAAGCTGCATCACCTTCATGGATTTTTAATACACTAAATCATTTTAAAAGATGATGTTTTATACAAACCATAGTTTTATTTGTAGTTTGAAACAAATCTATTAATGTAATTAAATTAAAATCTTTGTTCAGTCTTATGGGTGAATAATGACCCGTCTGAAGTTCTGATTCATACCAAAAATATACCAAAAACGAAAACAAAGACCAATAAAAATTAAAACGTTTTTTAAATTAAATTTTTTAAATAAAAAATTAAATACACCAAAAACGAAAAACAAAAAATAAAACATTTTTTAAAACGGTTTTTGAAAAATGTTTTATTGTCAAATTTTTATTGTTTATTGTTTTATTGTCATTGAAAAATGAAAAATGTCCAATATCATGCTCTGGAGCTCCCGCCATTTAAAGCGGAGGAAGCTCCAGAGCTCCGCCCCTTAAATAAACGATTTAAGATTACCTAAGCTTAGAATAGATATTTCAAGTTACTCTATATGCAGTTTTATGACTATATTTCTAGCGTTTAAAATAAATTTTGAAAAAAAATTTAGCATACAAAAAATGGCAAAAAACCTATGGCATCAATTTTTTTAAATTATTCATTAAGTTAGTACAAAAATAGGGCGGAGCTCCGGAGAAGATCACTAGTTAAAAATTTAAAAATTACAACTTATAAATGGAACATATAATGTACTGTACTTCCGACTCAGATTACTTTAGTTAAATAAAATTTTAACTTTTATTCTGTTTAATTGTTTCCTCTTATTACTTGTTTTGAAACTTTATTATAAGCTAGGGGTCAGTCATAACTCGTATATAACCCATTTTAGTATTTTATCACGATTTATATTTTTGTAAATTTGAGTCAAAAATCGGCTTAGAAAATTATTTAATTTAGCTCTAATTACTTTCGAGATGCCATGATAAAACTATGAATACACTATGGGATTTTGGCTTAGAAATTTTATTTACGATAAAACTTGTGACCAGTTGCGGTTGTCACCTACCGTTCTCAAACACAATAAAATAAAATAATACAAAAGATCGGTACATTAGCCCCAGCACTAGTGAAAATTCAAAATTTGTTCTGGGGTCGCATTCTGACGCGCGGTTAAAAGTTACCCTGGGGTAACTTTTTTACGTGCTTAAGAATGCGAGTGAAAAATTAATTTTACCTAGATAAAAGTCGGGTTAAATTTTTTCTATTGTTTCAAGAATGAGAATATATCCAACTCGAGAGGTGGTTAATTATTTTCTCCCGTAGGATTAATTTAATTCAAAAATAAAATACGCGCATTTACTAAATTTTTTTGTTTTTCGCGAGGTGGTTTTGTGGCGCGAAAAAAAATTTATAAAAAAAAATTCATTGCAATCATTTTCTGTCCCAAATGCGGCAGGTTTATTTATTTACAATAAATATTTATTTTTTTATTTTCATTGGAATGGATTTATCGGGGTAAATATAAGGGTTTCTTCAGAATGTGACTTTTGCAATTAAAAATTCAAAAAGTTTTTTTAATTTTTTTCTTTTTATTGGAATGTTTTATGAAATACTAACAATGTACCGATATTTTGTTTTATTTCATTGTGTTTGAAAACGGTAGGTGTCCACCGAAACCGGTCACTCGTTTTATCGTAAACAAAATTTCTACGCCAAAATCCCATTTTGTACTCATAATTTAGCTCTAATAAAACTTACAAAAAGGTTTTTTATAATTGAATTAATAATTACGCTAACAATTTCAGGACAACTTCAATGCGAAAAAATGAGCTGGAATGACTCCATTGCTATAAACGAAATTCTATACGAATACAGAAACGCTTTGGGCGTAGTATACGATCAAGATATACCCAGCTAATAGTGTTGTGATAGTTAGCCAAAAATCATAGTAGGTCGTTAACTACTCTTAAAATTATAAGTAGGTAGTTAAGTAGTAAAATCAAATTACAAGTATGTAGGTAGTTAAGTAGGTAGTATTTACTTGATATTTTTTAACCAATTATACACTGATATTAAAGTCTGAGTAGAACTAAAAAATTAAATTTTTAATATTTAAAATACTTTGTGACACCTTTATTAATTAACTATTTTCAAATTTTATTGGTTTTTTGTCTGTTCTTTATGTTAAACTAACAGTACTTATAAGACAGCTAGACAGATTTTATAATATAAATGAAATTCAGGAAGTCGTTTACAAGAAAAAATAGCTCATTGTTAAGTTAACTTATGTTTTAAATCAGGCGTAGTAAGTATACATGGCGAAATAAGACAGAAGTATATAAACGGATTTATATCCATTGGTTCAGGAGATATGACTTTCCAAAAATGACGTTTTTCCACAATTTTGTATTTAAAAGGTTGCTCAAAGGGTATAACGATTTAAGTTACAAATTATGCACTCACAGAAAGCGGTAACACTACTTGAATTTGATACCTTAATTGTTAAAATTGGTTCAATATTTTTTCCTGTACAAAAAAACCCGCGATTTTTTCGCTAAAAAACCAAACGACGGCAATGATTTGATGAAGTTTGCCCAACATTTTTGCAGTCATTTCTTATTTTTATTTGGGATTTTTTGTACGAAAAACGCAATATCTTAAGAAATACTGCACCAATCTTAACAATCAAGGTATAAAATCAAAGTAGAAAGTATCCGCTTTCTTTAAGTGCATAATTTGCAACTTAAATCGTTATACCCATTGAGCAATCTTTTTCAGGTACAGAATTGTCGAAAAACGCCATTTTTGGGGGTTCAACCATAGGGGTACCCCCAAATTTTAAGGGGTGTTGGCTATAATTGGTATTTTTTTGGAGGGTATAACCCCCAACCCCCCTGCCCACCTATAACTTCAAACCACTGGAGATATTTTGTTGAAAAAATTTTTGTGGGCTATTGAGGAAGGGGTAGGTTTTTCACAAAAAACTATCAAAATAGAAAACAAAAAGTTTGACTCCGCATCCGCACCGCACCTTTAATTCAAGTTCAGCACGGATATATCAGAATGAATAAAAAAACTTAAGTCTGTTTATGTTTAAAAATGATTAAATGAGACTGGAAAAATTTTTTAGGTGCCCGCATTTCCCTAACAATGCTGTTAATGTATAGGATAAATTAATTATACCAATGTATAGCTAACACTAAACTCTATACATTGAATTTTTATAAAAATCAACTGTACCGTTAGCAAGATAGGCTCAACTAAATTTTTTTCCAGTTTCAATCACTTTTAAACAAAATTTAGTGGAAGACCCAAGTTAATCCAAACAAACAGCTAACTAATTACTCATTTACAACACTTGCTTTTTATGCACTGTTTTAAATTTTTCCATGTTTTTGTAAAACTAAATCTAGATAAACGAAATTAAAGCCACAATAGTATAAAAAGTCAACATTATACTTCCTTATTAAAAACAAACTCAAAATACCCGTGGGATAATTTATTTACAATAATAATATAATAAATTAACTATACAATTGAAGCTTATTTTTATGAATGTTTAAAAAATGGAAGTTCCAACAGTCTAAATTTAGGCGATATCCAAGTTGATTTCGCTATACACAAAACAACGTAATAAATAAGTTGTATCCAGCGCATGCGCAATAGAAGTGCAAATTTTTTGTACGAGTGTATGACCCGCTGAAAAATAATAAACCAAATGCCTTTAAGGCAAGCAGCAAGTATCGACCATAAAATTCTTCCGCAGTATTCAAACTATCGGTATCTTGAATTAGCCTTAGATTAAGTGAAGACGCCGATGAATTCGTATATATAAACTTGGTATAATAATCAGGTCACAGCCGCTGGTTGATTAGAAAAAATTCGATCCCCTTCTCCGATGCTATCTTCATTTACAGCAGTTAAAGGGGAATACGATACTTCATGACGACTCCTTATCCAGTCCCTTATTTCCCTGAAGAGCAAAGGCACCAGGCACAAACAAGTACACAGAGTCTAAAACAAAAAAAAACATGGTTTTTCTGAAAGTAATCCATTATTTAAAACTAGGTAATGTAGTAATCCTTATTTAAGTCATAAATTAATTATAAAAGTTTTCATATTTTAAAATAAAATTAATACTTTTATTTATAAAAACTTAGTAGTTTTTGCCTGTCTGGCAAAAATAGTTTCGGAGTTTTGAGCTGCCCACTTGTCTAGCCTGGATCACGGGGACTTGGGAGGAATGCAAAATCCTTGCCAAGTTCCCGGGAATCATAACGTGAACAAGAGAGTATTTAAGGTCTCTCTGGACAGCAGGGACGTAGCCATGGGGGGGGGGGGCGGGGGGGGGGGCCGCCTTCCCCCCCAAAACGGCCGGACAGGAGGAAAAATAAGGATAGTGGTTGGGCGGGGGGGGGGGGGCATCAATTTTGAACTTTTCAAAAATTTTTTGACTCAGAATTGGCTTAAACTTATTGGAAAGAATAATTAGGCAATGTAAATCCAAAATATCATAATTTTTTAAAAAATGAACATGAGCAATA
>JASAMX010010135.1:0-26471 GCA_030248175.1 Microlaimidae sp. YZB2_3 | reverse complement strand
ATGTATGAATACAACTGTATCACGAGTTAAAGTGAGTGCGATTTGATTAAAAATTCGCTAAAAATTAGTTACCAAATTAAATATAATTTATAAAACCACGCTAAAACATGTCAGGTGTGTTTCAGCCATTCATAAATTTTTACAGTTTTTCTTAATGAATTTTAAGGAAGAAGATAAATTTTGTTTTTATTTACTCAACTTGGAGTATCTTTTTGGTTTGTTATAGGCATACAATTTTTTTGTGATAATATTTTTTATTATTTTTTAAATATCTAAGCATAAAACAAAACAAATAACGAATATAATAGTAGTAAAGTGGCACCAATGAATTTTTATCAATTTAATTACAAAAACTGTTTTTAAAAATTAAAAAAATTAAAGCGTGATTACAGTCAGATTGTGCAGCTTTTTACTGAATAAAGAAAGGTGTCACATGAGAACTAAATATATATTTTTTATGATTAACAACTGATTAGCTATTTACTATAAATCATAGTCAATGTTTTTGTTTTAATCGTTCGACCCTATTTTTTTATTTACTCAACAACTGCGCAATCGAAAAAATAACTACAAACTAATTATTACGCTTGTTTTGAAATTTTTCTATTTTCTTTTTATATTATTATTTTTCTTTCTTAAAAGCCATTTTTTTACATTTTTTATTAATTAATATTATTGATCAATTTATATAATATAAGAATAATTTTTCATTATTTATTTAATAAAACGTTGATTCAGTTTTTTTCAGAAAACTAATACAATGCCATCTCAGAGCAGTTATGAGCGTCCACTGCGGTTGCAACGGAGGGAAGCGAACGTATACAACCGCCGACAAATAATCGAAACAGCAATTGTCAACGCACTTTCCACAGCTTTGTGAGATCACTGGATTGCAGCTTCAGGACGACGGCTTCTTAAATCTTCCTTGAACAAAAATTCTTGGCACTGAAATTCCCTCCTTTTTGTTTACAGTTTGTTTTTTCTTGTACGAGCACTGAACTGTGGTGTATCCGCAGGCTTCGAAAAGTTCCTTTAATTTCTCTAAAAATATAATATTTTACCTCGCGTTAGAATGAGTGAAAATTACTACAGAATTCGCATGGCTGAGACTTTTTCTACCTTCGAAACATAAGTATAATCTACGTGCGTTAGCAAGTTATGTTCCCCGGAGGTTCGGAGCTCCCTCCAAGCAAGGTATTGGAATGCAGGATCAGAACATTACTAATGTGCGTGTCACAATCATAAGTAGCCACAATAAATTGTTTTCTTGAATTGGTTACAGTAAAAAATGAATAAATAAACATCGAAATTTTGATGACTGTTTCAAAAAACCCCCACCTTGGGTGTAATTTAAATGCTTTTTTTTTTCAAAATAAAATTTTAACTGTAATTAACTACATTATTATTAACTACAGCAATTTCTAGTCCTAGCAGCTTTCGAACTTTAAAAAAATTGTCAAAAAAGTTTTAGGAGTTTAAAAGTTATAAACATTCAAAGTTGAAAAGTGTATCAAATAACCCCACATAACTGTAAGTAATTATAAATTACCTATTTGTTAAAAAATATTTCAATGGACCTACCTAGCATAACAAAAATTGGGTCGGCGGTCCCACCACGAAACAAAGTTCCTCTCAAATTAAATGCATTTTGTTGTATTATTTTTGAAACTGGAAATACCATATACAAATAAAACATCTGCTTGAAAAATTTTAGTGGTCTTTTTGTATTTAATTAAGCATCACAAAATGTTTTTTTTTGTCGATATACCTAAAAAATTTACATATAAAAAACCTTAGTTGCGCTTAAAATAGCTCTAAATAATGGTCAGAAGTTAACAAAAATACTTGAAATTGTTTTAATATTGTTGTTTAATCTTCGGTTTTCGAAAATGTTTGGTAAAAGTTATTAATTTCAATAGGAATTCTAATTTCGCGGTGGGACCGCGGACCCAAAATTTTGTAATGCTAGGTAGGTCCATAATTATTAATAAAATAAACTATTAAATTGAATTATGTGTTTATTCAATTATACCTTCAGAAAAATAATAAGCTCTGGTTCCATCCTGTCTCATGTAGAAATTTTCGCTGATTTTATGTCCTTTCGAGAACCTGAGCATGGCCTGATCGTACAACCCATAATCACGAAAAATCACGCTTCCACCCGGTTTTAAAACCTTAAAAATAGTTAGCTTTCTTTTTTGTCTTATTTTTATTGATATTTAAAAAAACTGAAATAATATTAATACGTTAAAAGTTTTTTAAAGAAATATTTCAAAGTAATAGATGGATTCACCAGAAAAGAAATTTTTTTCCAGTATTGGAGCTGAAAACAGTCAATATTTTACCCATATTTTATTTTACGATATTTTCATTTTCTACTTTTTTAATTATTAAAATTAAATAGTTACTGTTTTAGAAGCTTCAAGAATGAAAAAATCTTTGAAACGTATAGTATGGTGGAAAAATGCGACAAAACGATAAAAACTATTTGTAGAATATTCGATGTTACTCCTCTTTTGACCGCAACCGCGCTACACCTTAATTGTACAATTATTAACTAGTTATAAAAAAACAGCAAAAAACTTTATTTCTTGTTTTACACAAAATAATTTTAAGCAAAAATTAAAAGAGTAAACAAGAATCTTTCAATATGAGCCCGTTTATTGGGTAACTGGTATACGATGTTCAGTCAAGTTAGTATTTTATATTGTGAACTGTAAAATAATTTTACAACATCTGAATTTTTTTTTATATTTGAAAGCAATTAAATATTTATTATTTTTTAAACTTATATAAATATTTTCACACAAAATTTTTTTTGCCAAAGTAAAGGGATAAGAGCCCAAAAATAAAGGTTTTTGAAAAACATAAACCAATGTATGCTTTTGTATGACACCTCTTTTTATAGGTAAAATGGTCGTAGCTGCGACTCTCGCCTTTTTGTATACTCTAATAATCACTCAGAATTGTTTTTTGTTTTCTAAATCGACTAATCAGCGTAATGGTAGCAGAAATCATGTATGGGCACGCTTCCAACTTTACTTGAAGTTGAAAAATCCAAAATGAGTTCGCAATTTCGCAAATATGTATGTAATTTTACAGTACGCATGCTCTCTTTAGCGCGTGAAGACCACTGGCCGGAAACAGGTTGAAATCATTCATTTTACACTGGGCCGTTAAAATAGACGGCAGCAACTATTTCAACTTGCCACTAAATAATCTTAACCAAATTCGATTTTAAACGTATAACATAACAAAATTTAAACAAAAATACAAGCATTGAGTACAAAATGCATACATATACAATAGACTTCTGTACACTAAAACTAATTAATATGAGTATTTCACGAGTATTTCACCCATAGATTTAAATGTTTTTATGAATATTATTGTGTTCGGCCATGTTTTGATTTGTTACTATATACTAAAACATTTTTTTGAAATTTTAAAAAGTTTTCATAAAACTTACAAGTTAAAAATATTTTTCAAAAAAATACAAAAGTTAAAATGTTGTATAATTTTGTGGAAAATTAAAAATTTAAGTTCTATTTTTAAACAAAAAAATTAAAATTCAAAATTATTTAGCAAAGCCAATACCAATTAAACTATGCTTTATAGTTAAAAAAAGGTTACAAAAACAAAAATCTACCTTAACACGAGTTTTCCCTTTGGTATAGACTAAAGATAAACTTTATCAGGGTAAAAATAGATAAAGTTGTAAAGTAAAACCACTCGTTTTTTGAGAAAATATCACGTGTAGAAAAACACAAGATGTAACCAAATAATAATTGGTTACATAACCGCTGAAAACTTTTTTTTAATTTTTCTCGCTGAGGTTTATTGTTTATTTCCTCCTGGCGGAGAGCGGTTACGCCCTTAATTTCAGCCTGGAAGACTTTAGCTTTAGTTCTGAATAAGCGTCTTCTACTGTATGAGAGACGGTACAAAAAGAAAAAATAAAACTTGATAAAATCTTAGTTTTCTTAGTTTCTTAAGTTTAAACCTGCACTTCATAAAAATTGCTACACGATGATATGTTTCACTTGACTATGTTAAAGTGCTTTAATAGATCATTTTGTGCTAAATAAATTTTGGTTTTTTAGTTAAACGTCACAATAGTTAAAAATCATCACTGAATTTGTATTTTCGCGAAAAATGATTTCAAATTAGTAAAAATAAAGTTGAAATTTCTGTTTTGAAACTAATTTTAAACCTACATAGGTTTTTAAATGTTTTGTTTGTAAAACTATTCAAAATTTTAAAATTAATTTTAAAAACTCCATTCCAAACTTTTAAATTAGGCATTTTCTGTAATTACAACATTAAAAAACTGGAAATCAAGCGCGCCAGCAGCGCCGTACCTACAAAGCGGCAAAAAACTAAAAATCCCGCTTTTGCTTTTGTAATATTAAAAAGTATTTAGGAAATTTTAAAAAAGGGGGTCAAGATTTTTAACCAATAAATATTTAAAATATTTTAAACCGTAAAATGTACTGTTCGCTCGTTGTTTCTCAATTTTCCCCCTACATATGATTGGCGCTAGTAGTTATTGTACTCTCTTCCTACACTAAAACACCCTTATTCGGAAATAAATAGTCTATTAAATCTTTAATTCTATTCCATATAGGCTGCGAGGGTTCTGGAAATGCGCCACAGTTTTAAAATTAATTTACAGAAAACTGACCTTAAATATATTCAGCAATGCCACTCCAATTTTCTTAGGGCTTATAGCGGACAAGACGAAAATAAGTTTGCCAAAGTCAATTTACAAATAATTTACATAAATCTTACCTTGAATATATTCAACAAATCCACTTCCATTTTCTTTGTTGCTGTTGTTGCATTACCAGAAACTTATCTTTACTATGCAGATTATGCAAAGGGCAGGCGCTAGGACAAGCCAAGTGTGGCGAACACTATGCAGATTATGCAAAGGGCAGGCGCTAAGACAAGCCAAGAGGGGCGAAAAAATTTCACCCTCATGGTTAAGACTCTTTGTCTAACATTGATAACGATGTTGGCAACCTTTACCGCTAGAGTGTTCAGTGCGCGCAGTGTTCACCCATTCCGAGGTCTTCGTCTAAAGGATTTTTTAATCGCCTGATATTGATCTTAGTATTTAACGTCGTACATGGGCAGCATAGGTGTTCCTGCAAGGTCAGTGGTACAATACAAACTCCACACCCAGAGCTGTATTTGTCCGCTGGTTTGCTAAATGAAAAACTGCCAAGTGCGGCCGACGTGCAACAACATTTTCTAGCCATGCCAAGCTGGACTCATTTCTATGAGAGAAAAGCTCCGGCAACCAGGTGGTACCTGTAGGCCCATTGGGTGCTGCCCAAAGAACAGCGCGGTCCTGGTGGCCCAATGGCAGACTTCCATTTTCTTGGGGCTTATAGTGGACAAGACGAAAATGAGTCTGCAAACTCAGTTTTACAAACAATTTACATAAATTTACCTTAAATATATTCAGCAATACCACTTCCATTTTTTCAGGGCTTACAGCGGACAAGACAAAAATGAGTGTGCAAAAGTCCACCAAAACCCCGTTTAACCGGTTGAAAAGCGACTGACTTTCCAATTCACCGTGAGTCAGATCGCAGGTAAAGGCTGAGCATTTGGTCGCATCATAGGCTGAATTTTCCTAAATAATTGGATTTGGGAGAAATTGTAACCAGAGAAATTTTGAACACCAGGAACCTAATCTGGAGCCAAGGGAAACTAGAACCAAAAATAGGGAGCTCCTAGTCGCATCATAGGCTGAATTTTCTTAAACAATTGGATTTGGGAAAAATTGTAACCAGGGAAATTTTGAACACCAGGAACTTGGAGCCGAGAGAACAAAAATAGGGAGTACCTACCTAAAATAGGGAGCCGAAAATAGGGAGTATTTACCTAGTCTCATCATAGGCTGAATTTTCCTAAAAAAACGGATTTGATAGAAATTGTAACCAGGGAAATTTGGAACCTAAGAAACTTGGAGTCGTTGGAACTTAGAGCCAAAAATAGTAAGCACCTAGTTGCAGCATACGCTGCATTCTCCTAAAGAACTTGATTTGGGCGAACTTGTAACCTAGGAAACGTTCTGCTAAAAATACAGAACTTTTGACCATAAGAACAAAATTCTCAAGTATCTTTTTTGAAATCGTAAAATTGAACACAAACAAGAATACATGAAAATTAATTAATAAAGAAAAGAAGAATGAGAAATGAAGAACAAATTATACGGGATATGTGTGGATCCACATCCAACCTAAATGCATATGTATGCATATTTTTATATGCATACCTATGAATATGTTATGCATACATATGCATAAATTCATATGCATACATATGCATATTTTTTGTAACTATAAGCATACATATGCATTTTTTGTAACTTTTATGCATATTTATTCATTTTTTTCTAAAATTTATGGATATATATGCATAAAAGTTGCAAAAAATGCATACGTATGCATATACTTTCCAGAAAAATGCATATGTATGCATATTTTATTAAAAAAATATTTTTAATTCCGAAAATATGCATACATATGCATTTTTCCGGAAAGTATACGCATAAATATGCATTTTTTGCAACTTTTATGCATATGTATGCATAAATTTTAGACAAAAAATGCATACGTATGCATAAAAAATACAAAAAAATGCATACGTATGCATATACTTAGTGGAAAAAAGCATATGTATGCATATAAAAAATATGCATATGTATGCATTATTTAGGTTGGATCCACACATATCTCATATAATTTTAAAGCAAAAAGTTTTACAATAACACAGCTGTTGGAAACTTTTAATGAGTGGACGCAGGCACTAAATCATAAACTTCTAATTGATGTCATTTATTTGGATTTTGCCAAGGCGTTTGACACCGTGTCAAATCAAAAACTGTTATATAAGCTAGAAAAATATGGTGTTTCTGGTAAATTTTTAAAATGGACAAAAGAATTTTTAGTTGGGCGGAAAGTTAAAGTTGTAAATAATGACTCAGTATCCAAATCATTTCCTGTAGAAAGTTCAGTTCCTCAGGGTTCTGTTTGGTTTGGGGACTTTAGAGCCAAGGGACTTTAGAGCCGGGACTTTAAAGCCGGACCTGGGGACTTTAGAGCCACAGCAGGGACTTTAGAGCCGAAATGAAAAATGCGTTTGCAAACAATAGTAAAACAATATACAAGTAATATTAAAACACTTACATAACAAATGGAGCAAATTATGCAAATGCGGTAATCATTATGCGGGATAAATATGCTTCGGGTTTTCTATTGGATATACAGAAGATGACAAGAATAAGGATATGGCGGGAGAAGAAACTTATTAACTTCCAATTATTGATAAACTTCTAATCTTGAGCAAAAACATGGTTTAGATTCGTGCTTTGATTTGTTTGATAAAAGATTTTTCACGTGAATATAGGGCATGGTTAAGGGTTAAGATTCACGGTTTTTGGTTTTTAAATTGAAACATTTGTTATGATAGATATCAAAGATGTTTTATTTTAGAAAATGTTGCAATAAAAATTTAAGACAAAAAAACATGATTTTTCCTAAGCCTAAGCGAAACCTACAAATTAAGATAAAAATCTAAAAAAAGCTTAAAACTATTGAAGTTCCTTTAGTTTACTGCTTAAATAAAAAAAATATTTATTTCGGAAGATATTATGCCGAAAATATTTTTTCCAGACACCAAAAGGTTTTAAAAGTATTGTAGAAAGCTTTAAAAACTTTTACAACCTAAAATTTGGTTAATTTCAGTGATATATTGTATGAAAATGACGTAATTTAACCAACTTTGACAAAATTTGTTTGGCTCTAAAGTCCCTTAATTTTTTATGAATTTTCTAAACACAAAAATTACGTTACGGCTCTAAAGTCCCTCCAATATGGCTCTAAAGTCCCACACTGCGGCTCTAAAGACCCTCGGCTCTAAAGTCCCCTCGCTCCAGCTCTAAAGTCCCGTTACCTTCTGTTTTAGGTCCATTCCTGTTTCTCATTTATATTAATGATATTGTTGATTGAGTTAAGTACTCACAAATTAGACTCTTTGCAGATGATATAAAGTTGTTTGCAAAATCTTCATCTAAAGATTACCACATTCAAGCTTTAAGACTTCAAAAAGATTTAGATAGAATATACAGCTGGTCACAAGACTGGCAATTACAATTATCAGATCATAAATGTGAAGTTCTTCATATTCGAAATCATAGCAAAGAGTTAATTTGTAAATATAAGCTTGGTAATAACGTGCTTGCAACTAGAGAATTGGTGCGTGAACTAGGTGTTTATATATCTCATGGTATAAAATTCTTTAAACACTGTGAAATCACAGCAAAAAAAGCAATAAGAGTGACATCACTAATTTTTAGAACATTCAATTCAAACTCTAGAAATAATCTTCTCAGAGCATATAAGTCCTATGTTAGACCAATTCTGGAGTACGCTAGTGCAGTTTGGAATCCTTATTTAAAAAAAGATATACACATTTTGGAAAAAGTGCAACAAAATTTCACTAGGAGGTTATTTTATAAATGCAAGTTGTTACCTGTTGGTTATGAACTAAGACTGAATTACCTAGGTTTAGAAAGATTAAAGGGACAAAACTGATTTATATGAGTGCTTTAAAATTATACATGGCTTAAACAATTTGCAAGCAAATAATTTTTTTAAGTTTAACCTGCAGCCCACCCGAGGTCATCCCTTTAAATTGGCTATTGAGGAAAGCTTATTTAATGCAAGAAAATTTTCTTTTGCAAATAGGGTGGTTATACCTTGGAACAATCTACTCTCATCTCAAGTAACTGTCGATTATTTGGATTGGATTCATTCAAGAAAAGTTTTTAAAACTGACTTAAATAAGCGCTCTTTTTGAGCCTTTAAAGTCATTTCGGACAGCTATGTTCATTGATATTTTGTTAGAATTGTATTTTATATTGGCGGCAATTAAGTCGCGAATTTGATGTTGTTGATGAAAAAAAAAGAAAAAAAGAAAAAAAGAGAAAAAAGAGAAAACAGAAAAATAAATTTCTTCATTTCTCATTCTTTTTTTCTTTATTAATTAATTTTCATGTATTCTTGACACAATTTAATATTTAGAAATATGAGTTCTCTTAGTTTTGCGACGATTCCAACTTTCAAACTTACAAATTCAAGTTCCCACGGGTCTAAGCGCTTTGTATTAACAGAAGTATCATGATTTAAAACTTTGAAATTTGGGGATTGAGTTACTTAATAGGTTTTTTATGAATTTCACTTTACTTTTTTATTTTTGAATTTTAAGTTTTACTATAAAACTGCTCAATAACAAATCAATACTTAATTTATTGTGTATTTTTTATTAAAATAAAAAACCACTGCAAAGGAATTTTATAAAAAATGTGTAGTCTTTTTTTGGTCATATGAAATGTCAAATTCGAGCTTTACTTCAAAATGCAAATAATTTGTTATTTTTTATGCTAAACTATTTAAAAACACAGTATAAAGCAAATGCTTTAACAAAAAATTTACAGAATGTCAAAAATGGCAAAAAAATTAGTAGTCACAAGAATTCGACATTGAAATGTTTAACTATTAAAATAAAAAAACACTGTATTATTAATGTTTCGTTGGTTTTATTCGTTTTTAAACCGTATCTTAAAGATGCGGTACCGAGTCAAACTTTTGTCTACGATTTTGAATATTTTTTTGTGAAAACCTTACCCCTACCCCCAATAGCCCACAAAATTTTTTTCATCAAAATATCTCTAGACTAGAGGTTCAGGAGATATGACCCCCCAAAAATGGCGTTTTTTGATAATTCTGTATTCGAAAAATTGCTCAATGCGTATAAAAATTAAATTCCAAAATATGCACTCTAAAAAGCAGCTATTTTCTACTTTAATTTGATACCTGGATCGTTAAGATTGGTGCAGTATTTGTCGAGATATTTCGTTTTCCGTACAAAAAAGGTGTTTTTTTCGTTAAAAATACAAAGTTTAGGCAAAAATGTTGGGCAAACTTAATCAAATCGCTGCCGTCGTTTGATGTTTTTAACAAAAAAATCTCAGGTTTTTTGACTGCAACTGCATACTACAACAATCTTAACGATTAAGATATCAAATTAAAGTAGAAAGTAGCCGCTTTCTTTGAGTGCATATTTTGTAATTTAAATTTTAATACCAATTAATCAATCTTTCAAGTGCAGAATGGTCGAAAAACGCCATTTATGGAGGGTAATATCTATACATGGGCACGGGGGGTAGGGAGGTGTTAAACCCCGAAATTCTGAGAAGGGGGTTTAACCCTCCACTCAGAAGAAGGGGGGAGAAAAGGTTAACCCCCCAATTTTGGAAAAATGAAGAAAAAAAGTCTTTAAAATGACTTCTAACTGCCCCCAAACTTAACTTTTGAGGTCAAAATGAATGTTTAAAGCAATAAAAAGCTCAAAAATGCAATAAAAAGGGCTTTTTGACCTAAAATTAGCGTTTTTTTACCTATTTTTCCTTCAAAATCGGGAAACGATATGGGTAAAATGCACTCCAGAAAAAAAAACAATATGGGTATTTTGCGTTTCTCGGATTTTAACCCCCCTAATTTGGGGTTTAAACCCCCCCCACTCCGGACCAACTTGCCCATGTATGGTGATATCTACTGAACCATTGGAGATATTTTATGAAAATATTTTTGTGGGCTATTGGGGTCAGGGGTAAGGTTTTGACAAAAAATCATCAAAATCTAAGACAAAAATTTTGATTAAGTGATTAATTTCTTTGGGATTTAACTATTTTTTTAGATTTAGTTCTTGTTATTTTTATTAAAATTTACAATCACAATACAAAAAAATACAAATTAAAAATTAACTAATTATTAGGCGGCTTACTATAACTAACTGGACCGCACGTTCTGAAAAATCGCAAGCGTACATTTGAATTTGTGGGCAGGTTTCCATAAAAGGAAATATAAAATTTCCAACACCACAACCAACTTCCAGCCAACTTAAAGAATCCTTGAAAAAATACATTATATATTTGATAGATATTGTTGAGCTACTGAGTTATAAAATATAAACATTATAATATAATATGTAATTCTATTGTCCGTCTTTTAAATAAAACTTCAATGTGTTCTTCACTAACCAAGCTAACTAAAAAAAATACATTACAAACGTATCACAAAATCTTCAACCGTGGGTTTAAGTTTCTTTTTACAATAAGTTATTTTTTCTTGAGCCTCTAGCGCGGATTACTTTGTAAACGCACGGCCACATATATTATTATTTTGCAATCCAAACAAGGAAAATTTTATTTTGACCTTTTTACAATGAATGAAAAAATAATAAAAACCATATCGGATTATGGTGATAACCTATCCACCCAGTTAACCGGAATGCAAAGGACCAAACCCCCAAAACATTTTCGAAATTGATCTGTTCCTTAATCTTTAATAAAATCTAATAATTTAAAAGCAGTGGCGTAGCCAGGATTTCATTTCGGAGGGGGGCGGTCTGGGGGGAGAGAAAAAATGTCACAAAAGCGGCGCGAAGCGCCTCCGCCTGCGCCGCATAGCGGTGCCAACCGAGATCCCTCAGCCGCAGGAGGCGAAAATTTTTTAAATTATATACTAAAAACTGCTTAAAAATCGTCCCCAAGTGATTGCGTAAACATGGATTTTATTTTGTTATTTATCTAATTTCTACACAATTTGTTTGATCTTCAAAATTAATCTTGCGATAAAATTGTATATAACAATCTTTAAATTTTGCGCATGAATATAATTGAAGTTATAATAACAAAAAAATTACTAACAATATTAATTTTACTGTATATAAATCTGGCCTTCCCGCGTAGCGGAAAAAAAATTTATATTGATTAATTTCTGATTTTAGAATGCACTAAGATTTGTATTAAATTTTTATAACACAATAATCGAAAAGTAAAAAAAAAAATCTACACAAAATACCACGCTTCGCCGAGAAAAAGGGGAGGGATAAAGAGAGGTGGACTACTCCACACAGTCTACAAGTGTAAAAACCGTTGTTAGGAGGTTAAAAACAGCCATTATCAAACCTATATATCTCATAATATGTTTTAAGATGTATATAGTATTGCCATTCAATATCTAAGAAAAAGGCATATGCCTTATGCATATGTATTCAATGGTACAATCCATTGAAATTAAAAAAAAACTAATATAAATTATCAATGTACATGTCCCGCGAAGCGGGAAAAACTTCAGTTTTTTGGGGATTTTTATGTTTTTCGAACGCATCAGAAGTATTTCTGAATTTATATTTAAAGAAAAAAATTTTCTCCCAAAATTTAAAAAACGTAAGGGTCCCTCCCCCCTTACGAAAAAAATCCGGCTTCGCCGGATTTCCGAGGGGGTGGTCGCCCCCTCCCACCCCCTCCTGGCTACGCCACTGTTTAAAAGCACAAAATTTGACGGCTAAATATTAAAAAGCATTAAAACATTTTTAAAATAAAAATTTTAAAAAATCATTAAAAAACTCCGCAAAACATATAAAAACTCATAAAAATTCTGGTACCTGTTTAAAATTAATATCCGGACACAATTCCTCAAATTCTTCGACGGTCCAATGGCGGTCTTTGAAGAAGCGAGTTTCATTCCGCTTGTAGAACATATTCCAATTTTTTCCGGCTTCTCTTTCTAGCTTAAAACAATTTTTGATAAAATTTACACAACAAATATTTAATGCCGAATATTTACTGGAGTTTTTTGTCATCTACTCATGTTCTTGGATTCTCGCTCTGGAGATAAGATCTACATATTTATATAAAGCTTGCTAATAAAAATAGCACTTTTTGAATAAATGATTATATATTAAAGCCAAAAATTGTTTAAACTCAATACAGATATATTTGAAATGGCGTGGGTGGGGTGTTTTTTGTGTTTTGTTTTTTTGTGTTTTTTTTTGTTGTGCTGCTTTCGCTCGAAGCGAGATGAAAGACAAGTATGCTTCGGTTGCTTTTGTATTTCCACATTGCAAAATGTAACCTCTCGTTGGTTTTGGGTTGTTTGTTTTTTTTTTCTGGGTGGCGGGCCCGGGGGGGGGGTGTTTGTTCTTTTTTTCTCGCGGCGTATAGTTGGCTCTCTTTGTGTGTTCCTGCGCTTCCTTTTCGGCTGGAAATCCGCTTTATTTTTTTGTTAGTAATTTTATGAACGATTAAAAAGAGTAATGCCATGGAGTATTCTTTAAAAATTTATTGTTAACCAAATTTTTTCCAAAACTTAGTAAAAACAATAAAATAGTTTCAAAAACGCGAATAGAACAACTATATTTCGAAGATGAATAAGCTTGAAATTACTTATTTAAAGAGCGGACCTTTCTCCGGAGCTCCGGTTCTTAAATCAGAAATTAAACCTTGAAACGCGGTTTATTTTATTTTAGACATCATCTTTAAAGCTATTTTTTTGAATTTTTAAGATATCTAAAAAAATTAATTCAGTAAACGGTTGTGCAATATACGCCTTCTTAATTATACAGAAAATTAGCATAAAAAAAACAAGACTTAGATCCAATTTTCAGAGGTGCTCCAGGGCTCTGAAAACCGGAGCTGTGAGGAATATCTTACTTAATAAAAAATCTATAGTAAAAATTAAAAAACTGTGGTCCTACTTACTTTTGATTTTTTAAATTCATTCACAGTCTCTTTATCCGATGACAAGTGTTCAGCTTCATCGGGGTGGAGCTTTCTGGCCCAATGTCCATGTGGACGGCTGGAATCTTCGTTCATGTCTGTTTGTATTTTGGTGCGCACTTTACCTTCAAGTGATATCTAAATTGCGTAATATCGTACTTTATACAAACTGTTAACTTTTAAAATTTGAGGCACAGCGGATTGGGGATTAATCCAAGTTCAATGAAACTACACCTTAAAAAATTCACGTGAATTAAAATAAAACATTCAAGCATTATTTTATAAACAAAAAGGTTGATTTAGTTAAAAGTTATGTTTGAAATATTACTAAGACTATATTATGAACTTAAGACTATTTAAAAATGAAAGACTGAAAAAAAATTGAAAAAAGCATTATCTCGTGGGAAAATAAGCATATCGATATCTCGCTAACGGCTAATTTATACACAAAATTTATTATGTATAGAATTTAACAGTAGCTATAGATTAATACGTTTTCTGAATCACCCGTACTGCCGTACGGTTAGCGAGATATGCACACCTGAAATTTTTTTAAACAGTCTTTAGAAATGATGTTCGTATTCTACAATATAAACTTGGAAATATTGGTCATTTATTTTTAGCATAAAGTATGAAAACATAAGTTCCATATACCCCACTCACTACACTGAAGCATAATCGCATGTTTTCTGCACGTGAAACTTACGCCTTTAATGTCTTGGATTGCATACTATTGTGAAAAAAATAATATAAAAGGAAGAAATTCCAGGCCTGTACAAAATAAAGCGGAATTTTCTTAAAATTATTTTATTTCAAAATAATACAAAAATCATATCACATTGTAAAAGATAAAAGTTTTAGATTTAAACAATTTACTGCATAAAACATGATAGGTTAAAGTACAAAGCCATTAATCCACTCATTGAGTACACAAATTCTGGAAAAAACCTTCAGAATTATACTTAGAACGCGCAAGAAAAACACATCTTGCACAATAACAACGTTTTAGACATTATAAATAAAACAATACAATGTTATTTCCTAAGCAAAAAAACAACAGATTAGCACTTTGAATAGAATGTGTAAGAAGTAGTAATAACACCAGAACATTATTATATTGCAAACAATTAAATTTGATCTTGCGTCAAAATACTGAAGTCAACAGGTATAATATACCTATAAACTGTACCACAGATTAATATTGTAATTGTATCGTGTACGTTAGGATCCGCGTCAAAGGTCAACCGCCATAGCCTAGAAAAATTTGCCCCACCCCTGAATAAAAATTGAGCCCCCACCTTCTTTATTTTTTTACATTTTGACACCATCTCTTCTGGAATATTATAAAGACATTATTTCTTACATACATAGCAGACCTGTGCACGGTCTGAAAATGCCCCCCCCCGTTTTATTGGAGGATTTGCCCACCCGTTTTATTACCCCCCTCCACCAAAAAATGAAAAAGTACCCTAAAATTATGCCGCCATTTTTTACCTATGATGACGCCATCATCGCGAATTTTTTGCAGTTTTTAGCCTATTTCAATGTATTTTAAGCCATTTTAGACCTATTTTTACCTTTTTTTCGCTTTTTTTGTCCATTTTTTCGCTTTTCCCTTCTTTTTTTCCTTTTTTTTGTTTCCCCCCTGCTTGCCCCCCGTTTTATTGCCCCCCCCGTTTCAAAAAGCATGCCCCCCCGTGCCCCCCCCCCCCCTTTTGGAATTGCCCCCCCCCGTTTTAACCCCGGGGGGGGGGGGGGGCCGTGCACAGGGCTGTAAATAGGGTAGTGCATTTAATTTCGGCACCTTTCCCAATTGGGCATTTTTTATTTTGGACTATATCTTTGGTCATCCTGAACGGAATACGACGTTTGATAGCTCAAATGAGAGCTGATTATATGTATTTGTTATGTTATGATATTTTTATGTGAAATTGTGTGATTTATAAAAAATAAAATTGTTACTCGTTTTTAGAACATGGGCATTTCATGATTACGCAATAAATTGGTTTAAGAATTAAACTGTCCTGGTAAAATTTAGTTTATTTTCCGAATTTTTAGTCCCCGTGGTTCTACGTTGCGTCTGTGGTGAGCAATCGGCACACATATTGCTGTAGGTAAAGACGGGTTGAATTAAGTAGTCGTGTGTTAAATTGTAGTTGTAAATAGTTAAAAGACAACGTTGAAATGTTTAGGGGTCATAGAACTGCACTTAAACTCGATTAAGGGGGCTTTTTTAAAAAGTGCCGAAATTAAATGCACTTTTTTCCCAAATTTTGCTTATTTTGATACCATTTGGCATTTTAGCTGTAACTTTTTGCCAGTTACACGTTGAACAACAAGTAAAAGCTTAAATTAAAGAAAACTGTCTGGAGATAATGATAGGCTTTTAAATTTTTGAAAATGATGATTTTTTGACTGAGAAACAATCGATTGTTTGTAAAGTGCCGAAATTAAATGCACACATTTAATTTCTGCAATTTTTCATTTTTTTAAAAACTAATTTAATTAAATAAAAAAACTACTTTCGTACAGTGAAACTTTTATGACGCAACGCAGTATCGTGAAAGCTTCAAAATGAACTATCAAACATGAAAATCGGGCCATACAGTAAAAAGTTACATCGGAAAAACAAAAAAGTGCCGAAATTAAATGCACTACCCTATGCATATTAAAAAAATAAAGGGAAAAAACATGGAGTCTTATGGCTACTTTTACATGTTTCGATTAAATTTTGTGAAATGATTAAAACTTAAAGTTTTAACATTCTTTTTAAAAGTGTAGAACGAAAAAGAATTTACGATTTGTTGTGGAAGTAAATTCCAGTATTTTGCCACTCTAGTATTAAAAGAATTTAAAAATATCTCTTTTTTGGCAATAGGAATTTTCTATTTTAAATTATGATCATTACGACTTTTATAAGTACCCCATTCAAAAAAATTTTTAAAAGACAATCCATTTAACTTGTTTAAAATTCAATAGCACATTAATAAATCAAACATAATTTGCTTTTTTTCAAGAGACTCAAGTTTAAAAAAGGACAGACGCTTAGTATAGTTAAGTTGGTCAAGACCAGACTTGGCAAAAAGATGACGGGTGAAGTGTCTTTGCACTTTTTTATCTGCATTTATGTCTTTTAAAAAGATAAGGGGACCAAACTGGAGTACAATACTCCAGTATGGGCTTAACACAGGCAATGTAAGCAGTAAGTAAATCAGTCACATTTTTAGTTATGAAAGCATTTAAAATAATATTTAAAAATTTAAAAGCTTTTTAACGACAGAACTACAATTGCAGACCTGTGCACGGTCTGGAAATAATAAAACCCGGGGGGGGGGTAGTGCAGAGGTCTGCAATTGTCAGATGGTTTTAATGAGTTTGAAACTAGAACGCCTAAATGGTTTAGGCACGACAAACAAACTGTACTGATAATAATAATAGTTTAAATTAATTTTTTTAGAATTAAAAAGAAATTATTGGAAAGGTAAACAAAGAAACAAATAATTAGCGCCGCTGGCGCGAAATTTTAAAAAAAAATCAGTTTTTTAATTCAGTAAAATACTTTATACTTACTGGATGTCCTAAAAAAAGAAATATTCTCCCTGACACACAAGTGCTCTTCCTGACCACTTTTTGCTCTCACTAACCTCCTTGACTCGCTGGAAACCCTGCCCCCCCTCCCAAATTCTTTTTTTTTGGGGGAAGGGGGTGTTTGGGATACCACCAAATTGTAGGGGGGAGGTTTCGGCAATTTCGATATTTTTAAGGGGGTATAATCCCACCTGGCCACCTTTACCCCAACCTCATCTCTGGTCGGCGTCAGATCTTCCTTTTGCAAAACAAAACATAAAACACTGAGGTTCAATCGTGTAAATAAAACCATAAGGCCCTTTCTGAAGTTCTGGAGCAACAATTACCTTTGGAGTTACTGAGGTCCAGAGGAACCCTCACGCTTCAAGCCTACTTTATAATAACTTTACTTTCACTTCACTTTACAATAAACAGCAACTTCAACTATTATAGCAGGTAAAAAAGTGAACACAAATAAAATAGATAAAACTTATTTCAATCAAACCGATTACACAATTAAGAAACTGAACTTCGGAGTTTTCCTAAACAGAGCATCATAGCAAAATATTTGGGAAAACATTAAAACAACTTTTGATAAGGAAAGCACGGTCCGGCGACAAGTCTTAACGGATCGGGCCCATCGGCATCCTGGACGGGATTTTTTTAGGAGGTCAAAACGGGGTGCCCAAATAGGTCAGTGAGGATATTCCAAATGTTAGGTATACCAAAAGGAATAAAAATTTACTTAACTAAAAATTTTATTGATTTGCGCGAACTAAATAAAAGTAATGTTTCTTAATAAAAAAATCGTTCTTGTGAAAAAACTTTTCGATCCAAAACTAGAATTCCGAAATTGGTTCGAAAGAGAGTGTTGAAGCAGAGATTTGCAGATTTGACTAATAAATCTTTTCCAGAAGTCCTAGCTCTAAAGCACCGCATCCCCGAACTATTTTTATACCAATTTTCTGAATAATCAAAACTCAACAAGATTCAAAGTGTTTTGTAAGCTAATGCTTTTATAGGTTTTGTAAGCCTCGATCGCTAATTGAAAACAGACTTCGTAGCTCTAAAAATTAAAAATAAAAGTTCCAGGGATTTTTATATTTTTAATTGTCAGGAACTCCAACTATTCGTAAAATCAATTTCGCAGTACCGCAAATATAACTGGCCATCAAAAATCAGTACACAGAAAACATATAAAAAATTAAAACTTATCAATTTAAAGTTTGAAAATTCATAAAAAACAATCCATGGGCATAGCCAGATAAGAATGGGGTTTAGCTTTAAGTTTATATTTCTTTTTTTGGTCAACAAAATTTAGAGATAAGCGTAAGACTAATTTAAAAATAATTTTTCCGCTTTTGCGGTCCCGTTATCACATACCAATTCTAACAATGACTCATGTTTGATGAAACTAAAAATTATTAAAAAAACCCGCATGTGTTATGATATTAATGTAGTTTTAAAATAAATGTTTAGCAATAAAGTTATTAATTTTACAATACATTTTTATGTTAAATACCAGTACCAGGTATTTTGAAAAAATAATAATAAAAAGAATAAAAAACTCCTTTTTTTAAACTAATAAAAAAGTAACTCCTTTATTAAACTTCACTTAATACCTATGACTTCTGATATTAAAACTTTCTTTTGGTTCTCAAAACTAAAGATTAAATAAATTTTCTAGTGTTTTGCATTGCTCAACGCTTCATAAAATCTAACATTGTCAATTAGCTATTTCGTTAAAATTTTTTATTTAAAAGCTCGATTGTTTAATAAACATACACCTAACGGCTTTTAGCAAACATTTTTTGTGTTGCTTTATAACTTTCTTTAAATTTCGTTAGATTTTTTGTCTAGAACAATGCAATAATATGGTTATTTTTTCAGCTTTTTTATAATATTAAAAATTTAAAACTTCCCATCAATAGATTTGTTTAGAGTTAGCTACTTACTCTTTTTCCAACTAATGACTGGCTACGCCCAAAAAAAACAATCCATACTTATTCAAGTTCTAACAAATTTAATCGACTCAATTGTGCACTACAAAATTGAAGAAACTTTCCAGTAAACGAATTAGAATAACAATAATTAGATCAAAAGTAAATAAACAGTAAGTTTACAGCAACTACATCACGGCAAAAATTATGTTTCTATTTCACAAAGTAAGATTAACAGTACTAAACATCAAAAAATTAAATACATGGGCACGGGTTATTCCATGGCCATTCCAAAAACATCGCTGACTTCTTATATTCTTTTCACCAAAAACGTACAACTTTTGTATTAAGTTAAATATAGATGCTGGTGTATGTCATAATGACTTTTTCCTATTTTCAGAATATAGCAGACCTGTGCACTGCCCTCCGCCGGTGTTTTATTGGGGGGCACGGTGGGGCAAATAAAACGAGAGGGGCAAGCAAAGGAGAAAGAAAAAAAAGAGAAAAAAGGAAAAAAAGAGAAGAAAAAAAGAAGTAAAAAGGGAAAAAAGGAAGAAAAAAAAGCTAAATGAAGGTAAAAATAGGTCTAAAATGGTGTAAAATGCATTGAAATAGGCTAAAAACTGCAAAACATTAGAATTAATGGCGTCATAATAGGTCAAAAATGGCGCAATAATTTTAGGGTACTTTTTAATTTTTGAGCGGGAGGGGGATATAAAACGGGGGGAGCGGGGGGCAATTCCCAACCGTGCACAGGTCTGGTCACATTTAAATGACATATTTTTGGAGCATGTCATGGTTTTTTTTTCTATAAGCTCTCTTGATTCGAAATGAATTATAAACTTTATTTGCACTAATTAATATAAATTCATTCAGGTCATCATTACGGCTACATATCTAATTCGCTTAAAATAAAAGTGAGGGGGCGGGGGGGGGGGGGTTCCCGGGGGGGTAATCCGAGAAACGCAAAATACCCATAATTTTTTTCTGGGTGATTTTCTCTTTTTTTTTTGGGGGAAAGAGGGTAACTGTTTTTTGGTCAAAAAGCAACTAATTAATATAAATTTTTTATTGTCTTCAGGTCATTTGGCATTAAGGCTTAAGTTTGGAGGCAGTTAGAAGTCATTTTAAAGACATTTTTTTTCTTCATTTTTCCAAACAAAATTGCGGGGGTTAATTCCCCCCTTCTTGTGGGGGGGGTTAAACCCCACTCTGGGGGGGGGGCCCAGAAGGGGGGGGGGGGGGGGGGTAACCCCCCCCCCCCCCGTGCCCATGGAGTACACGTCATCAAATGCGAAATGTATGCAATTTAATGCAGTTTTTTAAACAAAAAATGTTTTTATAGTGACATTGACATTTTCATACGACGGCGCACTTTTTATACAAAAGTTGTATGGATTTCCCGCTTACCCTTACATTATATTTTTGCTTTTAGTAAAATAATATACCGCTTATTATTTAAGATTTATATCAAACCCGATCATAGATATTTTTGGTTTGGTACGTTAGGTTGTTTGGTTGATTGCCATGTCAAGTCTGCCACTTCCAGTCTAAAGTCTAAAGTCTGCCACTGCCACTTGCGACTCGTCTAAAGATCCTGGATTGTGAGATTCGTTGGATTTGGATAGGATAAGGTGGGTACATCAGGTGGGTATGGATCATACCCCATTTTTAGTACTGGGAGGGACCCCACAAATTTTAAGAGGGTGGTGTCCAACCGGGACGGGATACCCCAAATTTTAGGGGGGTTAGCGTTAGCTATAATCGGGACCTTGGGGGTATAACTCCCCCTGCCTACCTATGGTATGGATGGGTTCACCCCCGGATTGAAGGCAAAAATTTTTTAGAGGGGAAGGGTGAAGGGTCCAGAGCGTCCGGCCCGGACCATCTTGGCTTATTAGGAGGGTCGATTTAAATTTATCTTTCTCATCTGGTCTGGATCCGCGGCATCCTAATCAATTGAGGTTATCGGAGCGCCCCAGATTTATTTCTTTGTTGAGGGCGTTTTGAGGTTGTGGATTTTTAGTTTTTAATAAGGCATTTGATGGTTTCATCCATAGGTGGGCAGCCTTACGGAATATCAAGTTGAGGGGATACATGACCGCCGAAATGGGGGGAGGGAGGGGGAGAGTGGGGGAGGTTGTAATCGGACTTTACCACGTAAATCCATGAGTTTATTTACAAGATAATTCCAACAGTGATGAAATTAACTAGTGCTAAACTGAATTAGTGCTGAGATGAGGTACTTTTCGACGTCATTGACTCTAGAATTTTCGATTATCGCGTGATTACGTCATTGAAGCTTGATTTGGTACCTTTTATATATACAGACCTGTGCACGCCTCTCGGGGTTTTATTGGGGAGCAATTCCAAAACAGTGGGCAAATTTTTGAAACGGGAGGGGGGCAAGCAGGGGAGAAAGAAAAAAGAGAAAAAAAAAGAAAAAAAGAACGGAAAAGGAAAAAAGGAACAAAAAAAGCGAAAATAAGGTAAAAATAGGTCTAAAATGGCTTAAAATACATTGAAATAGACTAAAAACTGCAAAAAATTCGCGATGATGGCGTCATCATAGGTCAAAAATGTCGTCATAATTTTGTGGTACTTTTTTATTTTTTGGCGGGAGGGAAATAAAACGGGGGGAAGCAAATGCTCCAGTGAAGCGGGGGGCATTTCCAGACTGTGCACAGGTCTGTATATTCGCCAGAAAGTTCCAAGCCAATAAGAAGTAGGCGATGACGTGACGTTAACGATGTAAACGTCGCCATAGAACATTTGGGAAACTTCTAGATCATATATGGATATAAATATATATATATATATATATATATATATATATATATATATATATATCCATATATGATCTAGAAGTTTCCCAAATGTTCTATGGCGACGTTTACATCGTTAACGTCACGTCATCGCCTACTTCTTATTGGCTTGGAACTTTCTGGCGAAGTAATGTAATAGTATAATATAGGGGTTCCCAAAATTTTTTGGGGAATACCTCAACTACCCCATTTTTAGCGTTTTTAGCACTGAAGGGGCCCCTCCTCAAAAAAAAACATCCATGATCTCGATTCGATTAGCATTAAAATAATAACAAATAAAACAGCGAACAAAATAAAATACAAATTCAAATGTAAAACTTCGAGAAAAAAACTGATTCGCCCCTGATGCTATTCTTGCAGATTAAAAAACGCGATAACGAACGACCGCCTAAAAATTTAATGAATAAATTATAAAATCTTCAAAGAGTAATTTATTCATTCCTAATAATAACTACATAGCGATGTTCCTACTCTCCAAGATCATAGACAATTTATATTGTTTTTAATTATATAGATTTTAAAAAATAGTTTAAAAAATATAACGTTACAATCTAAAAATCAGAGCTTCCGAGGGTTGCGTTTCGGAGCTCGAAAAAACGGAGCTCCGCTCCAGGGCTCCGAGGATCATCACTACCTTACAACCAACGGCTTTTTCATATTACAATTTAACCTCTTCATTTTGAGCAGCAAATTTTACCATTAAAATTTCGAAAAAGATGTTTAAACATTCCGAAAAGCGATTCCCTCGTTCACTCCAAAATAATAAAATGTATTGATCCATTCCAAACACCGATAAAACCATTTTCAAACCGAAAAATTTCATCCATTCCACGTTCCGATTTCCATTTGCCCGACGGCGGCCGTCAGCCCAGCGACGGCCGGGGCCGGATTCGACCCCCTGGCCGTTTTTCCCGCGATTCCCCCCGGCGGGGGGTTGAAATTCTCCACACCCCAATTGCTAGTTCCGTCGGCGGGGGAATCCATTCCGCCGCTGCCCCAATTTCCGATTTGCAGATCGGCCGCCGGGGAAGTTTTCACCCCCGCCGTGGGGTCGAAATTCTCAGCCGCAGCCACTCCCCAGTTACTGCCCAGCGTTTCCACGGCCTGCGGGTTGAATTTTTCCACCATCGACGACGGGTTCCAAGTCCCGCCGTTTATCGCGTTATCTAATCGCCCGTCCGGGGTCCAATTTCCCCCCGCGGCGGCTACCGGAGGGGTCCAATTGCCCACGGGGGACGTTACTGACGTCCTTGACGATCCGGTTGTGGACGATCGGTTCGTTATACTCGGTGCCATCTGCTGAGGGGTCCAGTTGTTAGCTGGCGGGTGAGCTCCTTCTCCGGGGGTTCCCGGGGGTTGATTCCACCCCCGGGGGCCATCCCCTGACAGCGCCGAAGGGGTTCGTTGGATCGGAGCCGGATTGTTAAAACTAGGCGGCTGGGGGTTGTGGTGGTGGTGAACTGCCGGACTCCAGGCGGATCCGGTCCCGGGACTAACCGGTGACGCCAGAACCGATGTCTGCGCTAGAGGAGGAGGGAAATTTGGCACAGGGCTATTTGGCCATCTGCCTGAAAAAAAAAACACTAACAAAGAAATCAGTGGCGTAACCAAGGGGAAGGGGCGGAGAAAAAATGGGTTTTGCGACTACTCGGGAAAGCCAAATTCACAAATTTTTTATTGGAATTTTTGTCACTTAGCGGTGTAATTGTGGACTTTACGCGTCGCATCGCTCCTGTTGTGACATATATACCTGGGCACGGGGAGGGGGGAGGCGTTAACCCCCCAAATTCTGAGGTAGGAGGCTTAACCCCTTTCACTCACTTCTGAGTGAAAAGGATAAATTGCACTTAAAAAAACGATATGGATATCAGGGACGTAGCCAGGGGGGGGGGGGGGTGGGCGGCCGCCCCCCCCCCGAAACGGTCAGACAGGAGGAAAAATAAGGATAGTGGTTGGGCGGGGGGGGGGCGGCCGCCCCCCCCCCAAATGGTCGCCAGATAGTAAAATTTGGGGGTTTTCAGAGGCTAAAAATTCAAAATTTTCTAGCGCCTCGCTAATCGCTCGGCGCCAAACTTTAAAATAATTTTAGTACCCCAATGGACCCCCAAAACCAAAAATTTGTTCCGCTTCGCTTTGCTCAGCGGTCACTTTCTATAGTATACATACATATATACCTCGTTATTTATGTTGCCTGATGCTAATGTTATTTCAAAGTTAGTACAATAATTTTTATAAGTAATAAGTACTACACAGAAAGAAAAACAAACAATCATATTGTTTGATTTATGTACCTCCTCCCTCCTAAATTTTCCTGCCGCCTATAGCATTGGCTCGGATTTTTTCATATAGGTAGGTACCCCAGAAAACATGGAGCCGAGATGCTGCTCATGTGCTTTGGCTGCTCATGTGCTTTGGTTTACAATGTGGGTTTAGCCAAGGGGTCTGAAACTAACGTCTCTAAATTCCTTTTTTGTAAAATCCAGGCTCTGCCAATGTGTGCTTATGTAATTTTTAACTAAGAAAACATGTTTTTACCGCTAAAAACATTAGATAATACGTTATTAGGCCAAAAACAGTGTATTATACAGCTTTATCTACGTTTATCCCTGCTTTTTTAACGTTTTCAAAAATTAAGGGGGGGGGCTCGGCCCCCCTCCCCCCCCCCCCAAAATTTCGGGGGCGGCGGAGCCCCCCCCCCCCCCGAAATTTTTTTTGTACTAAAATCCGCCCCCCCCCCCAAAATGAAACACAGGCTACGTCCCTGATGGATATATAAAATGTGTTTCTCGGATTTTAACCCCCCTCCAAATCCGGGTTTAACTCCCCACTCCGGACCAACTTGCACATGGATGTTTTGTGCCTCGTATTTATTCCCCACGGCTGCCACTCTCGAAACAAAATCCTAGTTACACAACTGTAACAATAAGCGCGTTATAAAATTATTAAGCCATAAGAGTTTGAGTTGCCCGTTGATCCCCCAGATTCTGTGAAAAAGGGTTTGGTTTTATCCTCAACTGCGCAGTAAAAAAAGAGGTAGAGGGCATGGGTGGGAAGAAGGGGTGGGTGAGGTTAGAACCATAGGTGTTTTGAGGGGGACAAAGGGGTCCACCCACACCTCCCGTGCCCATTTATGCCCCTGACCCCCCCCCCTAAATTTGAAATCTCGCACCCGGGGTCGACCCCCCCCCCTAAAAAGCCAGGGGGTCAGCACCCCACCCTCTGGACCCCTCTAAAAAATTTTTGCCTTCCACCCGGGGGTGGACCCCCCCCCCGCCTAGCGGACCTGACCAAAAACACTTATGATTAAAATCCCCAAAAATCCCGATTATAGCCGACACCCCCTTAAAATTTGGAGGTACCCCGGACACCCCCCTAAAATTTGGGGGGTCCCAGTACTAAAAACGCTAAAAATGGGGTATTTGAGGTATACCCCCAAAAAAAATTTTGGGACACCCCCACCCCAAATTTTGGGGGTCGGGTATACCCCCCAAATCCGGGAGGCTGCCCACCTATCCCTATGGTAGAGTGTGAGGTCGATAAAACTCTTCTCTATTTCCTAAATTTAAAAAAAATGGCATCCAAAATTTAAGTTACCTTAAAAGTAAAGCATTGAGGACAAATTCGTTGTTTTAGGCAATAAAACGTTTTTTTTTATTAAAAACATTTTAATCCAAATCAAAAAAGTTAAAACGTGTTTTTATAAACTTCTTTCTAAATTCAGAGTTAACCATACATAGGCACGAGGGGGGGAGGGTTGGGGCATAGGTGGGCAGGGGGGTTGGGGGGTTGGTACTTTCCCCCCCAAACATCCCGACTATAGCCGACAACCCCCCTAAAATATGGGGGTATCCCAGACATCCCTCCCTAAAATTTGGGAGGTCCTAGTACTAAAAACGCTAAAAATGGGGTATTTGAGGTATACCCCAAAAAATTTTCGGAACACCCCCCCCCAAATTTCGGTAGTCGGGTATAGCCCCCCCAAAATCCGGAAGGCTGCCCACCTAGGGGTTGCGGGATTAACCCCCCTCAGATTCTGAAATGGGGGGTTCAACCCCCCCCTCACTCACAAGTGGGGGGGGGGGGAAAGAAAAGGTTAACTACCTCCTCCCCCCAATTTTCAAAAGATGAAGAAAACAATGTGTTAAAAATAACTTCTAACTGCTTCCACACTTAAGTTTTAAGGTCAAAATGAACGTTTTAAGCAATAAAAAGCTCAAAAATCCAATAAAAAGGGTTTTTGACCTAAAATTAGCGTTTTTTGTCTATTTTTCTTTCAAAATTGAAAAACAATATGGGTAAAATAATGCAATTCAGAAAAAAACAATATGGATTATGGGTACAGACCTGTGCACTGCCCCCCCGGAGATTTATTGGGGAGGGGCAATTCCAAAACGGGGGGAGCACGGGGGGCAACTTTTTTGAAACGGGGGGTGCAATAAAACGGGGGGCAAGCAGGGGGAAAGAAAAAAGAAAAAAGAAGAAAAAAGAAGGGAAAAAGGA
>JASAMX010010133.1:0-19526 GCA_030248175.1 Microlaimidae sp. YZB2_3 | reverse complement strand
CCACCGACTGGATAAGATTAAAGGGTACTCTTCTCATGCATAACAAAAAGCAGGGCTTATCGCTCTGACAGGGTTGATGTAACAAAAACAAAAGCAATGATCTAAGTTCTTATAACCGCAGAAAACTTCTAATTACTGCTTATTTATGTCGCATTTTGACGAAGGCAAATAAATCAAAACATGGTTCCAGCCAGGCCTGTTTTAGCAAATGTTTTTTGAACTGTTTTCAGATTTTCTTTGCAAATTTTATTGAATAACTAGCACCCTTTGGTTTTTTTCTAGTTTTTTATACTATTTAAAAGTTTTTAATACAAAATTATGTACAAGCATAATATTTATGGTTTTATGATTGTAGAACTAAATGTGTTCGTATTAGTTTTGGTAATAGAAATTTTGATAATTATTTAAAAACAACAATAAACTAGAAAAATTTTTTAAATGTATAGAAATGTACTAATATTTTCTATATAGCAAACTAATTCCACACACATCGAAAACAGTTTTTTTTCATAAGAAAATACATTGTATAGCTGAATGAAATGCTGCGTGGTTTTTTAGCTGCCTTCAATTTACAAAACGCTCAGATCAAATCCTTATATTAATACAAAATGAATTTGAACCTTAGTAATGTTGTGACTTTACAATACAACAATTTGGTTGAAAGTAGGGTAGCTGACTTAAATTCAGCCAGCCTTAATTTCAGCCCCAGGTTGTTATTATTTGCTATGCGCATAGTTATATAATAAACTGGGTATTATTAAATACATGAAATGACGATCTATCAAGTCATACGCAGTTTATTTCATAATTTTGCGCATGGCGATAATTACAGTCGGTGGCCGAAATTAAGGCCTTGCCGTTTTTAAGTCAGTTACCCTAATAACGAACGGTTTCAATAAAAAGGCGTCATTGAGGTTTAATTTTAGTTTTAAACCCAACGCCCTGTTTGACAGCTGCTCGGTAACCACACCTGACGTACATAAAGCTGAATGATTGTAAAAAAAAGCACAAGTCTAGTCGCCAAGACTCGCATTCCCAGCATTTTTCCACTAGAAACAAAAGCCAGGTTCCCTGACAAGATATCTTCTGCCCACTAGTAATGTTGTGCTTTGTTTTAGGTGATGCAAGGGTGGTATAACAGGTTTCAAAATACACATCAGGCTTTAGAAAACAATTTTAGTAAAATACATAAAATTTTACAAATCGATAACGTATTTTTGTTCGTTTGCATAGCAAATTTGTATGAGCAATTTTGCTAAAATGTTACATACTGCATTTTTCTAATAATCAACTGTTTATTGTTGAATTAGTTAAATTTACTTTTCTTGTAGTTTTCTTAGTGTTTTAGGTGTTTGTTTTTACTTATCTTACGTTTATAAATAAAATGAGTTTTACTAAAAAATACATTTAATAAAAATAAATTTAACTGGTTTATTATTATAATGTAGCTTGCATTATTTAAAAAAAATATAAATCCCTTTTCATAAAAAAACTAAGTTTTTTTACAGATACAAAACATAATATTCTTTGTCCTCTAATAACTTATCTAAGCCTAATATTTTAGAAATAAAAAAATCTAAATTACAATTGTGCAACAACACTATGTAGCCATATAAATTTTCTCGAAAGATTATATTTTTTCTTGGAAATTTTGTTCTGTTAAGAAAGCAGTTTCTGCCAACAAAGATTGGGCTGAAAAGAAGCCTAAAATTAGATTTAATAGATCGTTCGTCTGAAAGCAGACTAGCTGGATTAGTGTCCAGTGGCTGTCAAAGAAATTGCCGTGTATCAAACGTCAAATGAGCAAGCATTTTAATCAAATGACATCTTGAATACCCGATGTTTAGTTTGGGGCTTATATCCCCAATTTGGAATTTGCTATAGAACAAATAAAAAATAATAAAAATGAAATAAATGGTTTGATTATTTTTGCAAATAAAGATTTATTTAAACAAAACAATGATCTTAGTTTTTAATTAACATGGAAAATTCTTGTAATCAATAATACCAAAATTCATACCCCATTTTTAAAAATATTAAGACTTGAATCACGTCAAAAATGAGATACTTGTTGTAAATCAATTTTGAAATTGGAATTTTTTTAACTATATTGGCTAGTAAAAATTGCTTTAAAAGCAAAAATTTTTTAGATAAACAATGCTTATTAGTACTTTTAGCTTCAACGCCCACCTTTCCGCTACTATATTAAAAGTATAAAATAAAATAGCTTAGTTAATCCGTTTGCTTGAAACATTTATAAGGTTAAAAAACTCAGTTTTAAATTATGGGGCTAGAAAAAAGCAAAAATATCATAATGCTTTATGCAATTCTTTAATATCAATTTTTAACCCTGCTCTTGCGTTGCGCTCTTCCTTCTGAATGGTGTTAAGCCTCCTTTTTCGTGAACTACCGTGAAGTGGTCATTCCTTTATTCCACGACGGTTAATTTAACTGGCATGAAAGAAAGAATTATGTATCGGTTTTGCCGTCAAAACACGTTTCATTCAAGCCCCACACTAATTTAAATTGAAGGCCTGTTGTCCCATTGATGGTCAATAACTAAAGGGTTTCTTGAGAAAGCTTTACTATAATCATAAGATGATACGTTAGAGATAAGAAACGGGAAAGTAATTGAACACTTTGTTTGTTTAGGTCGTGTCACATATACGCAAAATTGAAGTAGGTACGATAATAATAGTAAAAATTCTCCAATTTGTATTTAAGGTATAATTATGTTGAGTTTCGAAAAACACAAATGGCAGCTTGAGCAAACAAAAAATTGGTATGCGATAACACTATTAAATTTTTTTGGAAATTTTGGCTAAGAAAAGATTATTATTATTATTATTATATTCATACCATGAAACTATCTTCAAAACAATTAGACAAAATAAAAAACATAAGCATTTAAATAAATTCAGAATAATCCAAATTAAAAGTTATAGCTTCGAACAAAAGTGTGGTGGTTTTCTACTTAAAACTGCTTATTTTCTAATGATGAAAAAATATACACTAAAAATATAAATATATAAGAATAGTCAAAGAAAGCTGTGACCACAATAATGATCGTGCATAACTTATTATTGAATTTTAAAGGTATTTTGACACTAATATTTTTGCACTTATTTAGAAAATATTTTTTATTATCTTTTTTGTTTTTTACTAGGAAAACCAATGTTATAAATATTATAAATGTATATAATTGTTATTTAAAATCTGAAAAATTTTATCATTGGCCACATCCACAAGGGGAAAATACTCATTTTTTTAAACCTCATGAAAAACTAGATTCATCATCCGTGGGCAAGTGTCACAATTTATAAGAAAGATAGGGGTGATTGGACGGCTCTCATCATGACAAAGTTGTTTATTAAATTCATAAAAACAAGATCAAAAACAATATTTTTGAGTGTCGTGATATTTTTTCACGAAAAGGCCCTGAATCGGAAATGTGAATTTAGTGGGTTTTTTTAAACATGAGTGGCATTTGTGGAGAACACAGTTTCTTACGAGTGTTTATTTACAAGCATCAAAAGTTTTCATACTTTTGAGCAATCCTAGTTTTAGTGTACACTTTTGATACTTTATTAAATGTATTTTTTTCAATTATGAACATTTATTAAAGCATATATTACGGGTTTTTCCTTTATTTTAGACAGAACTATCACAAACACTTCAGTCATTATCCGAAAAGGCCAAGCTCGCGACTGAAAGTATATCCAGGCTGAAGCAGTTAAATGACACAATACAGGTAAATTAAGCATGCTTTTGTAAAAGGTTCTTTGAACCATAAATAGGGCACTTGGAATCGTCAGATAATTTTGGGAACTCGAAGTCCAAAATAAAAAAATTGATTAAGGTTAGGCTTAGGCTTAAATATAAATTTCAGTGACTTTTATTTTAGGTTTCATGTTCACTCGAAATTTTGTATTTTACGTACATAATACGTACTTTGTGTTTATTTATAATTTTGTCACCTGTCTTTATATGCATTGTTCGTGGACAAGACAAATATTGCAAACTCACTGAAATTTTTTTTATAAAACCAAGACATCTTTGGCAAATTTGCGGTACTTGTGCGACACGGGGGTGTTAAATCTCCTTTATCTTACTAGTTTATTTGCGTTGTGTAAATACCGCGTCTGTCATAAATACATTTGTTTCAAGAATCGAGTTTGATTTTTATAAACACATTATACAGTCTAACCTCAGACAGAAAAGGTCAATTTTGTTTGAACTCTGTGTCATGAAAATGCTTGCTGTCGCCAGAAAAATCGGTAAAACATACAGATACAACAAACATCCTATAATCTCATTGTACCAGACTTTAAAGAATTGAATTTCTACTTTCTAGTTATAGGGACGTACTGTATAGAAATTTGACCCGATAAATAGGGCATCATTGTGCTCCGTTTTGAAGGCAGTTTTTGACCTCCTGTGTGCCTTTATTATAAGTTTTGCTGCATACTACCCGTCTTCGGCCATGTCTTCACCTAATTTTCTATATTTTAATGTTGGAGGCCTCCTACCTCTAATCACTCAGCTTCAGCCTGCCTCAGCCCTAGTTTGCAACAAAGCCTGCTTCTAGGCAGGTTTTTTGTAGTGTTTTAAGAACCTAAAACATATCTTTTTGCATTTAGATCACTTCTAGCTCAACTTGTTTTCAACTTACCCAAAGGTTTTAGCTTTATCCGCCTGCCTCCTAGCTGCCTCTGAAGTTGATAATTTCATACATTAAAGAACTTGTTATCAGTGAGTTAAAGGCAGATAGTGGTCTTCAACCATAGGTGGGCAGCTTCCCGGATTCTGGGGGGGTATACCCAACCCCACAAATTTGGGGGGTGTCCCAAAAAATTTTTTGGGGTATACCTCAAATACCCCATTTTTAGCGTTTTTAGTACTGGGACCCCCCAAATTTTAGGGGGGTGTCCGGGGTACCCCCAAATTTTAGGGGGGATGTCGGCTATAATCAGGATTTTTTGGGGGGTATAACCCCCAACTCCCCCCCCACTTATGCCTTCAACCCAGTTGAAACAAGTTCTTTAATGTATGAAATTATCAAACTTCAATCATTTTATTTGTTTTTGAAAGCGTTAGGTATTGTTTTAGTTTTCATGTTTGACAATTTTCTAACGAATAAAAAAATTTAAGTTCGTTCTTTTAAGTGTTGATACACAAAATCAAAATTTCTAAAAAAAAAACGTGAATTCCAGACAAAAGTAAGACATTTAGTGTAAGTTGCAAAAAATGTTTTTTTTTAGTTTATGCTAATGGGCAAAACCAAAAATGCTGCATTCTTGGCAAAATTAACTGGTTGGTATGAATTTAAGGAGATTAAAAGCCACTCCATTTCATTATTTTAAAATGTTTTAAATGTTCATGAATTAATTTAAACCCCGCCAAATACTGTGAAACAAAAATTTTTTGGTGCAAAATTTTTCCATTGAAAATTAGATTTACAACAGTTTTTAAAGGGATGTCATTAATTCTTAAAACAACTTCATTATTTAGCAAAGCACTCAAAAGACACTTTGCTGTCGGGCGGACAGAGGGACAGGTGGCTTTATGCAAAATGATTAATTTTAGCCAGTTTTAAAAACAATTTAATTCAGTTAGGAAGTCGCGGACGCCTGAAACTAGAAGAATGTTAAATTTTTTGAAAGGAAAACTTGCCTCATTTCAGCGTTAATGGCACAATTAATCAGCGAAAAATTTAGACACAAAAACGTACAGTATCTTGATTATACCGGCAGTTTTCAGTCGTTTGAATTTTACAGATCGTATATAGTATTTGATTTTCATAACTATAGTTTTATTCAATTAGAAACAACACAAAATATATCTAAACAGATATTCTTTTTAAAAAATAAGTGAAATTACACAATAATTATTATTTTTTGTATAATTTTTATGTTTTGTGGCAAAATATCATCAGGTCCAAAAAAATACTGAAAAATTGTAAGTGAGCAATTTTTAGTTGTAAATAAACAAATCCCAAATGAACAGTTTTCCTGTTTATAGTTTCATACATGTTAATATTAAAAAAACCTTACGGTATTGAAAGATTATTTTTGACGAAATCGGAGTTTAACCGATTTCACACAAATGACAGATGTTTTATAAAAAGTAATTTTAGTTTTATAACTACATAAAATAAATACAAAGAACGAAAAACTAGGTAGGAGTTATTTTGTCATGGCTGGTTTTTGAGTCCTAAAATTTGTTTCACAAAAGTCGAATTCACAGAAAAAAATTGTCATTCTGACTCATTTATCACATAATTTATTTTGCACGTTAAACGGGGATTTAATTTCAGTCACACATTTTGACACACGTGGGTCTTTAAAACCTATCATTTTTTAACCTTTCATATCCAAATAACGCGATATTATTTCCTTAAAAAATTGTGAATTAATATTTTTCAGAGTTATAATATTTTAAAATACATTGAAAAAAATTAATAACTGTAAAGTATACTATGCATAAATTCAACAAATCAACTAAAATCAGTGTGGAAACTAAAAAACATAAAATCCTATAGGGTGGTGTCTGTAACCTTGTCTCAAGGCGGGAGGTAGGTGCATAATATCTTCATAAACTCTTGTCGGCTGGATCAAATACCCGATGACTGATTTTCAGACTCTTTGTTCTTTTATGCCTTTTGAATCCCGCCTTTTAAAACAGATATACAAGAATGGCGATGCTACAATGTATGTAAAGGGAACTTTAAATTTTTTCATAATGGATCTTTCGCTTTTTTGAAAACCTTTTTTAAACACCTGTAATTATTTTTGATATTTTTGGGGGGGAAACATTAACATTATATTTAATAAAACTAAAAAAATTAATTGAAAACTAATATTGATTATAGGATTTATTATGTAAAAAAAAACTGTTAATTCAATCATTTTTTTCACTTTTTTATAATGTATTATAAATTTAGATTAGCTTATTTTACTAAAAGATATTAAGTAAAACTCTCAGGGATTAACGCAAAAGATGTTTTATGAAAAGAATTTCAAAAGACCTGTGATTATACCTCATCGATCAGAAAAAATTGTAATTAACCATACTATTTTAACTAGCTACAAAGTGCTTGCTTTTTTTGCTCTAAATATGGTATGTTAGCAATTAACTTGGGCACTATGAAAAATAATTTAAAACCTACAAATAAAAACAAAACTATTGTTTAAATATAAAATTTTAATTAATTTAAATAAAAATTAATATGTAAACAAATTTTCGGACTCCAAAATATATAATAACTAACTTAAATATTTAAATACACAAAATTTGAGATTTTTTATCTTCTAACAGTTTTTTTTTGCTTTTTATTTCTTTTACTTTGGCACCCTAAAATTTTCTTGCTGTCAACATACGATGTATTTTCGTCATGTTATAGTAAATTTTCATTGAGATTTTTTCAAACCCATTACACGCGTAATGATAATTAAATATAGTTGGAAAAGTCAACAAACATACGTAAAGGCGAAGAAAGAGTTGATTGATTTTTGCGTTCCAATTTGTTTTCTTGGTCTTTTTTCAATCGGAAATCAAGGAGGGAGAGGCGCTAAAAAATTGATGGAATTAGGGGGTTTCGCCCTGACTGAAAAGCCTCATTCCATCCTATAATTTGCTAGTGATTTATTGTGAGATCCCTGGTCGAATCTGCGGGTTATCGCGTTCTGTTTTTTTTTAATAAAAAAAACACATAAAAAAGAAAATGTGACAGCCTTATTAAAGAAAACATGTCAAGGTTGGTAGTTTTTTCAACTTTTAACTCTTGTAGAGACAGGGCTTAGTAACTTGGGGAAATTTTGTGTTGAACAATATACACTAAAATAAAACAGAGTGTAACAGTAAAAGCATTTGTAACACACAAAATCTCAATTAAGTCGACAAAATATTGAAAGTTATGAATATGAAACTTTATAGTTGCTGCTTAAAACTATTTAAGCTCAAGCCTAAGCGTAAATCTGAGAAGAAAAAACCTTACGGCTCAAACTTCTAATTTTGTCGTTATAAGTCCCTTGCGGCTTGTACCGTCCTGTTTGTTTTTGATTTGGTGTTGTTTTTGGTTTCGTGTTATTTGGTCTCATATTTGTTTTATGCGCCAGTTTTTTTATGTTTTGTTTAATTCGGAATCAACATACTGGAAAATTATCGCTGAAATGTAAAAAAAATATCAAGCTCAAAAACACTACTTAATAAAAGCTTTTTAGGACCGATGCCTGGATTTTGAATCGCTGATTGTTTCGCAAGTGGACGAGTTAATTCAAGCTTTACAAGAACGAAAACAAGTCCTTATTGACTATGCTCAAGCTGAAAAAGAGTACAAAGTACGTTGATTTAGTTTTTTTTTAAATTTTAATTACTTCTTTAAGGAACATCGAAAGTTTTGGAGCTTTTGCTTGTTTAAACTATTTAACAAAAAATAGATATTAGTTTTACCATTGTTTTTTATTTAGCAACGTTTACTTGGTTTTTATTGTAAATAAATAATCGAAAATTTTATAAATATTTTTTAGACAAGAATTTTTAAAGAACAAATCGGTCGCTGTACGGGAAAGCTTTCCCAAACCACCGGTTTGATCCATTTCTGCATTGAAGTGCTCAAAGAAAAGGACCCTGTATCATTTTTACAGGTCTTTTTTTATATTATTAATTACGTAACTATTATAAACAAATCTTATGAACTCTAACAAAAAACTTATTTGTAAACTGAATTTAAGGCAAAAAATAACAATTCACTGTGATTTCTATATTTTCAGTGGTTTGTTTTACTCTTGTAACAAATGTAGCTTTTTTTAGAACTATTACAAATATAATCGCTGCAGGATTTCAGCAGTCTAAAAAACTAGAATCTATTAGACTATTGAATTAAATCATAAAAACTGTCTTTAAACATTATATTTTAGATTGATTATAAATGAGTAAAAAAAATTGATTATAAATGAGTAAAATCTTTTAGACTATTGAATTAAATCATAAAAACTGTCTTTAAACATTATATTTTAGATTGATTAGAAATGAGTAAAATTGTTTATGAAATATTGTTTTTTAATCTCAATAATTTAAAATTTGGGTATTTTATATAAACATTTTACTGCTGTTTTATAATTTATACCTAAATTTTAATGACTCCAAATAAAATAATATATATTCTCTTAATTTTAAGGTCGGTTCAAATTTGATAAATCGAGTAGCCAATGTTGAGTTGACTTGGCACAAAGAAATGCAAACTCGTCCCAACGTCTCCCCTGATTTTGATTTAACTCTCGACACGAAAGTTATAATGCAAGCCGTGGAACAGTTAAATTTCGCGCAACTCAAAGGTAAATTTGTATTGTATAAAAAATAAGCTTGATTTTTTTTACTTTCAAGTTGTTTCTCTATGCTAGGATACTTGATGAAAATTTTCAGTTATCTTTAGTCGAAAACAATAACATCTGGATAGGAAATGATTATGATTATTTCATCGATTATTTAGCAACAAAGGGTCATAATGCTACCAATAACTGCTGTAATACATTATTTTTTTGCTAAAGTTGGCGTTTAACTTTGTTATTATTGTAAAACAAAAAAAAGTTGATTTAGGTGAAGTTGCTGTTTAGCACTTTTCGCGGCGATATAAAACTAACATTTTTTGCAAAATAGAGCGCGTGCGATCGTTTGACCTATACGAATCTTTCTTCTTCACATTCGCGGAATTGAATTCCGCAAAATATTTTAAATTAGCAGCAAGTTTTCGATTAATCAATCTAACGTATTTTAAACAACAAATCTATAAAATTAACTCCACGAATAGCATCATAACAATATTTTTAAGAAAATTCTAAGTTGTATTTTTTAAGAACACGTAAGATATATAATTATATATAGAAATAATCATTTTGATTTGTTTATTATTAGAAGCTGCATGACTAACAATTGGGCATAGATCACAATTTGCACATTATAATAATTATTTGATGTTTCAATGTTAGAAACATTAAAATTTATTACTTTGTATTCTATATTAACGGTTAATTATTACATAAAGACATTTTAAATAATATTATTTTGATCGACATTTAAGTTAATTTTTGGGTTTTGTTTGTTCTTGTTATTAATTAACCCACGTAATTTTAATCAAGTTATGCACGAAACAAGTAACGAAACGGAATGATTTTGTGTATCCCTGTCACGTTGTTGCCTAAAACTGACTGATTAATCAATCTATTTAGTGTTCTTAATTGGGGTACGGGGTCTTTAGAGCCGCAAGTAGGGAACTTAGAGCCCTCGGAAAATTTTTGGACCCCTTTTTAGGCTTTGCTTAGGCTTAGGTATAGGTTTAAGCGATTTTTATTTTCGGCTCCAAGCTCCCTAGGCTCCATCGACCCTAAACCTTAATTGGAAATATCCATTTACAAAAAATGGTTTTACAGCAAAGTATTTCGTTCCATTCCAGGGTCTAAATTATAACGAACTGTAACTTTTCTGTCGCAAAGTTATTTTAGACTTTATGTAGAAAAAATAGAAGTTATTGTAAAATATTTAGCTCAAAATCGAAGGACTGGTTTGACTCAATCAAAAGACGGAGGTATAATGCAGTTTTTATTCATAAAACTGTCTTTGTGTCTGTTACGCTTTTGTGCTTTCTAACGTATGCTACTGTAAAAACTATTAGCATTAGCCAATTTTTTTTACTTTAATGTCTCTTAAACTGTAATGTAACGATCATACACGATACTATTATAATAATATAGTTTTTAAAATGAGTTAAGAAATGATTTGTAAATATATTTTTTGAATTTGGTCTGTTAAAAAATGATGTATGTATTTGTTAACATCACTTTCTATTGAAATGATGAAAATTCGACACAATATAAAGCTACATATAGCTAAAAATTAGCTATTTCTGCATATACTTTTAAACATAAAATCTTTTAAAAAACTCTTTTTTCAATTCGCAGCAAAAACAATTCGGGACTATTAGAAACAAATTGAATGGTCCAAATAGCTTAAAATACAAATTCTAGGTAAATTATAAAAATATATTAAAATAAATTAAATGTGCAAAATTCATTTTCCTTTTCATTTGCCTCGCGTAAACAAGGCGAGTGTAATTTGGTAAAATTATAATACATGAATATACAGTCTCCTTATATATTATATCATTTATCTTAATATTTCGGTAATTTAGTCGATATATCGTGGAATCATGGTATTATGAGCACTTTTTGGAAGATAATATAGTAAACAAACAGGACCTGTATTGTTATATTGAAATTAACTTGTTTTTATAATTTGCTAAAAAAAATTATGGTTGTGGATGATGGACGATATAATTTACATGCTGAAACAGCATTGTGCATTTTGAATATTTTTTTCTTAAACAAAAATATAGCTTTGGAATTTAGTTTTAGGAATTTAGGTTGTATATTTGTAACATTTGTGCGATTGTACAAATTTGTTTCTGGTTGGGCTTGCGTTACTTTGTCTTTTAAAAGTTTTTTATTTTACTTTTTGCATGTTTTTCATTGTTTCAATTGTTTTTTTCTTTTTTTTCTTCTAAATATTTTATATCACTAGGTCATATTATTTGCGTTAAAAAAACCGACAACCAAAAGCGAAATTAACAATATCCAAAATTAAGTCACTTACTCTACCGATTTTTTTAATATTATATTTCGCCGAAATATAATGTAAACTATTTAATAAAATAAACTAAAAATTAAGATAAAAAAATGTTTAGAAAAATTTTAACGCCATTTTCAGGAACTATATCAAATAATAACTTATAGTTTTAAACGTGCGCTAAAAGTAAATTTATGCAAATTTTTAGTACCTGGTCCACCTCTGATAGCTCCGGACGATTGCAGCGCTGAAAACAACAGCGTAACTGTCGCTTGGAATGGTCCGTCCACATCTTTCGTGGACGGTTACGTCCTAGAAATCGACAGCGGAAGAAACGACGGTGTTTTTAGGGTAAATTTTTAAATACGTCAGTTTTTTATATAATTTACTATCTTATTTTTTAAGAGCGTCGTATAACCAAAAATATATAATACTATATAATATATTAAGGAAAAATATGACACTCAGTCTCAGAAGCGAAACGATTTGGTGCCATTTTTTGAGCAATGCCATTAAGTGTTGTGCGCATAAAATGGCAAAACAACTGTTCTTATTGAGGCATATGTCCTGTAGATGGGCACTGCTAAAAATGTAGCAGTGTTTTTGCGCATATCCTAGCATTCTAACTCGAACGCACTGCATTTTGAAGTACACTGCACTTTTTTGGCAATCTTGTGCGCTTATATGCGCATATACTGCACATAAAATAGCACAACCGCGGGAAACAAAAAAAAATAAACCGACTAAAAAACCACTATTTAGTTTGCACACTGTACACAAAATACAAACTTTTAGTATAGACATACAAAAATAAAATCCAATGCAATACACAAAAAGGTCTATATATGTATTGCATTGGATTTTATTTTTGTATGTATATACTAAAACTTTGTATTTTGTGTACAGTGTGCAAACTAAGTAGTGGTTTTGTAGTGGGTTTATTTTTTTTGTTTCCCGCGGTTGTGCTATTTTATGTGCAGTATATGCGCATATAAGCGCACAAGATTGCCAAAAAAGTGCAGTGTACTTCAAAATGCAGTGCTAAATTCAAAATGAGTTAGCATGCTAGGATATGCGCAAAAACACTGCTACATTTTTAGCAGTGCCCATTTACACGACACATGCCTCAATAAGAACAGTTGTTTTGCCATTTTATGCGCACAACACTTAATGGCAGTGCTCAAAAAATGGCACCAAATAGTTTCGCTTCTGAGACTGAGTGTCATATTTTTCCTTAATATATTATATAGTATTATATATTTTTGGTATAACTTGGATTTAGAAACATCTTCTTGCTATTTTTTAAATTAAAAATACGCCCAAAAAAAGTGCAAATCTATAAAATGGTGTGTTAAAAAGTTGGAGATCGGAAAAAACCCAAAATTATTTTTATACTGATTAGTTAAAAATATATTTAGGAAGTTTATTGCGGCAAAGAGACTATTTGTGCTGTGGACGGTTTGCATTTCAACACAGTTTACAACGCACGGGTCAAGGCTTACAATGCTTCTGGAGAAGGTCCCTACTCAGAATGTGTCTGTCTTCAAACAGCTGAAGGTATACTGACGTCGAAAATAAGCTGCTACTGTTGCAATATGTTTTGCACAAAACTGTAGTTTAAAACCAGTTTAACACGAAATGACGACAATTGCGAGCGTATTTTGACCAAAAATGTACAACATAATAATTTTATGTAATATGTTTTTCGCTGCTTACAAAAAACATGCCTGCTTTCCAAAGTTAAATCGCGCTGTTCTTTTGTAAAAATTGTAGGTTTCACTTGTATCTTTTGTATATTCAATGATTGCTTTTTTTAAATTTTTGATTTAATTGTTTTTTGTTTATTTTAGTGGCATGGTTCCAACTTAATCCTTTAAGTGGTAGTCCAGAATTAAGGGTTTCCAATGAACACGCTTCAGTCACAAGCACGACGCTGGAGTACAGGTAATGTTTTTAATTTCAAATATTTTAAATAGAATGTTCTATACCAAAATTCATTTGCTACATACATCCTGGCTTACATTTTTGCTGATATAAATCACAATTTACCACCAAAGTAATTTTAGTAATTCTTGTGTGGCTTGTGTAATTTCGTCGAAGCAAAACCGAGCCCATTCCCATTTTATGACTGCTGAATAAATAATATCATGAGAAATATATAGGCGAATTAAACCCAGCTGACTTGGATTATTTTTATTGAATCTAATAACTACAAAAATTTTAAAAATTTTGGATAAAAACAGTTTAATATCAAACACTAAACAGCTCTTTTAACAATTTTTATTAAATTAATCAGTTTTTTTTACATAAATAATAATATTTTTACATCTAAAATTTTTGTATATATTTTGAAAAAGCGTGATATACAAAGAAATTTAATTTGTTGTTTTTAAACCATAAGTAAAAGTCATAATCGCACAGTTTTAATTGATATTTTCATGTCCTTATACATTTTTACGCGGTTATCTAAATTTAGTTTGTTTATAATGAAATTTTCTTATCAATAATCTGCTATCATAAAATCGTTTGTTTAGTTAGATTAGTTATCGTATAATCACCTGTTTATAACTTAACATAACGTCACAAGCCATTTAGTTTTCGCTTTATTAAATTTAAAAGGAATCTTGTTTTTTAAAAATAATTGATCTTTTTTTGCGCTAAAAATTGCACTTAAATTTAGGTCCAATAGTGTATTGAATTGTTTTATTTAAAAGTGAAACTAATAAAAGAATTAGGTACCGTGTCAAAAATGTGTTGACCCGGTAAAACGCATCAAATATTTGCTAAGATGCATTTTTGAAAAAAAAAATCTTTTGTAGAATAATCTACATATTTTAATATATTGCTGTCTGTTGTAAATTTTTACATGTAAAATAAATTGTTTTTTATGCGTAAGCAAATTAAAACTAAATAGTATATTTTAGAGTTATTCTTGGCTCAGTTGGTTTTTCTCGCGGCATTCACTACTGGGAAGTAACAGTGGATCGCCACGAGGCCAATGCAGACGTCGTTTGTGGAATCGCCAGACAGCAAGTGTCCAGGGAAACTATGTTAGGTATAGTCAGGAGTATTCTTAAACGTGCGGTGCGGAGTCAAACTGTTTGTCTTCGATTTTAATAATTTTAGTGAAAACCTTACCCCTGCCCCCAATAGCCCACAAAAATTTTTTCAACAAAATATTCCAAGTGGTTCAGGAGTTATGACCCCCCAAAAATGACGTTTTTTGACAATTCTGTACGTGAAAAATTGCTCAATGTGTATAGCAATTTAAGTTACAAATTATCCACTCAAAGAAAGCGGCTACTTTGTACTTTAACTTGATACTTTCATCGTTAAGATTGGTGCATTATTTGTTGAGATATTACGTTTCTTATACAAAAAAACACTCGATTTTTGCTAAAAACACGAAGTGAAGGAAAAAAAGGTTGGGATATTCCCAAAGGTCACATTAAGCACACAAACAGGCCACCACCACAATATATCATACAACTCACACAACACCGTAACGCACTCAGACAAGCAGACTCCACACATCCAGACATACAACAGCTAAACAAACAAATACAAAAACAAATAGGAGAACATAAGGCAAACATCTGGCAGTAACACACCACAAAATACTTTACCCACAAACACAACTCTTACAAACTATACAACAAAATAGCACAACTCAAAAACAAAAAACAACGTACAGACAAAAACAGGGCAATCACATTCAGCACAAAAACAATCACTCGTTGTTACAGCATAGCAAAACATTTCAACAATCAATTTACACAATCCACAACTCACAAAACAAATAAAAAATACTGCAAAATCACACGCGCAACCAAACAACTAAAATCCATACCCATCACACTAACAGTACAGCAAACAATCACAGCAATACAACACGGCAAAACAAACAATTCAGTTGGGCCTGACAACACAAACATACACCACCTCAAACATCCAGGCAACAAAGCACCACAATACCTCACTCAACTCTTCACTAACATAATAAACACAAACACAATACCACACAGTTGGAAACTCTCCAACTACATTCCAATTCCATAACCAAACAAAAACATCAACAACAGCCAATGAATCAATCAATTCAGGCCCATCTCACTTATACCTGCACTCTCAAAAACTTTCGAAAAAATCATACTCCCATCATCACAAGCAACATACCAAACACAACACACCAACACGGCTTCAAAAAACAACACTCCGCATACACAGCATTACAAACACTTTACACTCACATAGCAGCAGGTTTCAACAGATTTAAATTAAATTAATTAATTAATTAATTAATTAATTAATTAATTAATGTAAATTAAACACTTTCAACAGGTTATGTGAATTAAGTTTTATTAATGGTTAAAAAACGCCAACTAAAGCTTTTACACGTATTGTTTTTATTCGGTTTTGTTTTTCTGAAAATTTCACAAAATCTGTTATTAATTTACAGGTTTTAAAGAGACTTGTTTCAGTCTTTTCTGGCATTTAGTTTTTAGACTTATGTAGCTTTATACTATTCCATTTAATATAAGGCTTTTTTTCGAAACTTTGTTTCGTCTTTTGCTAGAATTAAAAATTAATAAATAGGATTTTATTTTAAAGGAAAAGACGAGAACGGGTGGTCCATGTACGTGGATGGTGAGCGGTCCTGGTTCCTGCACGCGGAGACCCACAGGGACAGGGCAGCCGGTGGAGTGACCCGGGGTTCTGTCCTGGGGGTCTTACTGGACTGCAACCGCGGCACTCTGGCCTTCTTCATCAACGACCGAAGACGGAAATCCGCTTCTGACCTCGTCGCCTTCAGGTACGATATATAAAAGGCTATCTGGCATTCTTCAAGTATAACCCATTAATTTACATGGACTACTTTAGGTATAGACGAACTAACAGTTTAAATCCCTTATTTTTCATGAAAATTATCGTAAGAATACTTATAAATGACCTGATGGTGAACTGTAGACCCTAGTTTCCCTAAGCAACCTAAGCAAAACCTAAAAATCAAGTTAAATTTAAACTTTAGTTTGATTTTAAGGTTTTGCTTAGGCTGCTTAGGGAAACTAAGGTCTACACTCCACGATTCAGGTTGCTCATTAGTTTTATCTTGACAAAATTTTTAAGTTTACGTGTCTTTCTTATGATTTATTAAAAAAATATTTTATTTTAATTAATTTTCATGAAAAATAAGGGATTTAAACTGTTAGTTCGTCTATACCTAAAGTAGTCCATGTAATTAAATGGGTTATACTTGAAGAATGCCGGCTATCTTTCTCTTAACGTTGTCCGGCCTATGATGTAATGAATAGCTTACATGAGTCGACTTTGTAGCTGACGGGTTTGATTCCTGTATCGGCCGAATTTTTAAATAAATTGGGCTGTTTAAGTTTTCAGCGCCTGCTATTTTCGCATCCACTTTGGGTCATCACAAATGGAATAAAATTTATTATATTGCACATGCACGATACAACGTAACCACTGTTTTTTATGTCACTAATTTTTCTATCCTTGACTTTACAGCTCCGGAAACGTAAAATTAAGAAAGTTCTCGGGCTTAAATATGTCGATTAAATAAAAATATGTCGGTTAAATATGTCGGTTTTTTAAGGAATCTTAGCGATATGTGGGTACGTATATTGTTCCGTGCAAATTAAAACGGGAGGATCCAGAAAAGCAGCTGTGGCCATTTAGTCACCGTTTTAATTAAAGAATAAATTTTTGACTGATTTTTGATCGATTTTTAATTTTTTGACTACTCGCTAAAAGTTATTCTATAACGTCATAATTCTGTTGAAGCGTTTAACAATGAACAACGTTCGTTTATATGGGAGGTTTTTGACCAAGGTGGTTTCAAGCTTAAAATATGTTTTAAGTTATTATCCGCATTTCTTAATGTTGTTCAAAAATTATTTAAATATGCAAAAAGACGTATTCCGGTGCTTTTCACAGCGATTTAATTTATTCTTTTGCAGTAAAAACAAAATGCTTATTAATACTTTCTGATATAACATTTATTATGCATTCTTTAAACAAGATCATACTAAAATAATTATGATTTTTTTTATAATAAAATTCATAAAATCATTAAGTTTCACATCATAAATACTTACAAGTGTAGTACTGGCTAGTGATTCCAATGCTGGGCTATTCGACCGATTGAAAAAGAAATATTAGTAAGCTATCGAATTTAAGTTTCTTATGATACCGCTGGCCAAATTTAAGGTTGTCCCAATATATGTTAGATACCTTTCATTACTATTATTTATTATTATTATTTGTTTACAATTGTTACTCTTTTTATATTCTTTTAGAAACCTACCTCCCGGTGTTTATTATCCAGCCTTCAGCATCAATCGAAACGTGCAACTGACGATTCACACCGGGCTGGAACCTCCGTCCTCGGATAGCGACAGCAGCGGAAGCGACACGGAAAAACGATGAACACCCATTATTGGAATGACTTTTTTCTTTTTAATATATTTTTAAAGTCCAAATTGGAAATGTATTATTGCGTCTGCGGTTTGAATTAAAAGAAAGTCGACTTGAAACAACGAAAAACAACCCAATTATACAATTTCAGACGTTTTTTTTTGTATCAACGCTTTACCATGCTAATTGCCAATAAACTATATTTCGCATACACAGGAAGAAAACAAACAATGGCAGCGGGAGTCCCCACCAACTTTAAAAATTATTTTCCACGAATTTTGTTTCATTTAAAAAAAAAATTGAAAAATAAAAACAATTTTATGTAGCCTTATGAAAAAGGCCCGAGTTCAATCAATTTTTTTAAATTATATGGTCCACTAGCCTGAAATTAAAAACAAAGTTTTTATAAACAATGTTGCAAAATAAAATCTATGTACAATATTTGATAGTGTATTTAGTGATAAGTTTTATTTTCATTAAAAACATTTTATCATTATTGGCGATGATCTATTATTTTAACAAAAAAAAACTTAATTTAAGTATAATTTTATTGGTGGATGCTGAAAATACACGTTAGAATTATTCATAAAAAACTATCGTTGTTCAAAATTTTGTAGAACTGCTCTATTTTTTGTCATAATGTGCCTTTTAAATATTTATATCACATGCAAAGTTTTTATTATAAAAGTTTCTATAATAGTTAAATTTTTACAGTGATTATTAAGTAACAAAGTTTAATTTCATTGCAAAATCAATTGCTTGATTTATAGGCGTGAATAACGTTTTAAATTTAGATTTACTAAAAATTATTAGAGCTAATACACTGCGGACGGTTTGAAGCTGAATAGTTTTTTCTCCAACATAAAAATAAATAAAAAATAAAACTAGAATATTTTTTAATGTTTCTATGTTTTAGCTTGGATAATTTTTATAATTTAAGCCCACTAATAATTTTTATTTTAGCTTTAATTTCTTTTACACTAACTTAGTTTACAATACAATATAAAATTTTTATACATCTAGGATATTACTGCCATCAATGTAAATATTTTACAATTGCTTTAACTGCTGTGTGAATAAGTCGATGTCAATACAGTTCTTCGACAAAACTGTGGATGGGTATACAAAATTGTTAACACTGTATATCAATATCTTATAAAAATCAAGCTTTTTAGGCATATCAATTGATCTGAAAATGCAACGAATCTGTGTACAGCGAATATTGTATATTATTATGTTTTTAATTGAATAATTATTGTAAAAATTTTGAATCGTATATTGAGCCGAAAATTTTTTCGAACAAAGCATCGTTTAACAATCTTTTTCGTGCGTGAATTATTTTTTAGATTGATTATAACTTTTGCCATTTTAAAGCACGACAATTTTTTTTCACATAATTTTGCGTAGGGTAACTGACTTAATTTCGGCCACGCCTTAATTTCGGCCACCAATTTAGGGTGTTAGAAAATTAAATT
>JASAMX010010132.1:0-16070 GCA_030248175.1 Microlaimidae sp. YZB2_3 | reverse complement strand
TGTTGAAACGTTTTTATGAAACAGGCCACAGGTCGACACTAAAAACGTATATATCTATATTGGAAAAATATTGTATCCAGCAAAAATGTATTTATAGCGACTAAAAATTTGATATAAGGCGGTGAAATATTAAATTTTTAGTCAAGAAACAGGTGGTCGAATTTAAATTTTAATATTTTGACCGTAGAATGGTAAATAAGATAAAGATTTTTGTAGCTAGATAAGAATAAATAAAAAGCAAAAGTTTTAAAAGGTGAAAAAAAAAACAAAATAAGATGAAAAATAATCTTTAGAATTGAGCAATCTTTTACTTGATTATATCGCGTTCAAAGAAACATGTTTTCATGATGTCATACGATTATTTTCTTAAGTTGAATTACAGGAGTTGTGAACAGTAAGTTTAATTCAAAACAGAAAAATCCAATTTTTTTAACAATTTATTAGTTAATTAATTTTATCCAAAACTATTAGGTGCTAAGTACATAAGACGACTCGAAGGAGACTTTTTCCTTTTAAAATGAAATCAAAATGAGTTCCACCTATATCAGGTTCGCGTGGAAGTAAACCGGATCGTTAAACAACTTAGTTGAACTACACTCCGCTAGTGATTTATATGAGAAATGAAGACGCTTTTTGCTCAGGTTTAGAGGAAGCTCTTTTCAAGTTTTTAGCGACCGAGATTGATCTCTGCCCCACTTTTCCACTCACTTAAATGGTTCGGGGAGGGGCGATGAAATTTTAATGGCGCCCCCTTCACTCCTCTTATTTATACATCTATGCCTGAAACCTTCCGATATAAATTAGTTATGCACAAGGTTCTCCAAAGATCGAATAATTAGTACGCCTACCATATATGAGAAGTATTGTAAGTGAAGATTAGAAAAACAGAATTTTTAAGCAAAAAGGTACATAAAATTTTGTGAAATTTAAATTATATATATATATAAAATAAAATGTTTTAAGACGTCACTTGTTAAATAAAATATTCAAATGGTGTTTACTAAATCACAAATTTACAGAATATCGATTATCTTCAGATGAAGTTTTAAAAGGTATAAGGGTCAACAAGAAACCACTGTTTCTGTCATTTTTTTGCAGAAACAGTTAAAAAATTTAGCAACTTCTATTTTATCACTAAATAAAGTCAAATAATTTATCGTAAATACAAAGCTGCCATGTACTTCTAAATTAAAGAAAAAATTATTATTGTTTTATTAGCTAGGAAGACATAATTTTGTGTGAATTTCACTTTAAAAGTTCAATATAGATAATCGTGAGAAAAAAAATGCTTCCTCGCAATTATGAATTGTAACCTAAACTCATAATTTTTTATGTAGTAGCAGCTACCCTGGGGGTTGCTTAGAGTGGAAACAAAGAACGCACCATCACATATATTCTTTAACTAACTGCAATTACTTTCATTTCCACGAAAATAGTGCAATCTTACTAAGTTATTACACCAGCCGTCAAAAGTGTTTATAAATCAAAAAAAAAATTGTTGGCAATGTTAGCGATAAGCGTATCGCCACTTTAAAAAGCTAGGTTGGGGACATACGAGCTAAAAATATGTCGCCGCCATTGCAAACAGAAAAAATCGCATATTTTTAGTTTGAAACTAAGCTAGAAATCACTACATCGCTATGACTTTTCTAGTCGTTTAAGGTTATTTATAGCAAAAATCATAAAGTTATCTATTTTAGTGATCATTTAAAAATAAGATTTTATCATAAGCAGGTGGAATTAACCTATGTTTTGATTTTTGTAAAAATCAGTTTGGCATTGCAATTTTGTAAAAACCGAAATTAAAAATTTGACAAACACACAAAGAAACAAAATAAACAAATTTGATGTGTTTGTAAGTATATGTCCCGGGGCCGGAAGACGAAAGTAACGACACCACGGTCCAACAAGGACGAGGGTGGAATGAAAAGGGTACGACACGAAGGTCTTGAAAAATAATATATTGCATTGCCACTGAAACCAAAAATTATATTTTTGCTGAAACTATGCTGATACGCGTGCTAATAAATTTAAATTAAACGTATTCAAAAACTTATACTTTAGGTTTGCTCCGATAATTTTTTATTCTATGTATTTGTAATTTATATTTTGTTGTTTTAAATATAGTTTACGTGTGTATGTTGGTATTGAGTTTTATGTAGAATTTTAGTTTGTTGTTGTTGTTGTTGTTTGTATTTTGTTTTCTCCTATGAAAATCAAGCGTTGTTAAAAATAAATTTATATCACATGGTTGTGTTAAAATTTAAAAGCTCAACATTGGAACTTCATGCAAAAAGACGAAGAAAAGCACAAAATTGTTTATAAAAAACGTTAATTTATTCCAGCTGTAAAACGCATTATTTAATAGGGACTGTCATGTCGGCGCCCGGAAAAAATACATTCTGCAAAATATCTTCGGAAAGAATATCTTCTGAAAGACTTTAAAATTCTCAACTAAAGAAAACTGTTATTTTTCTAAGCCTAAGCGAAACCTTAAAATTAAGCTAAAACGACATAAAAAAGTTTAAAAAATCATTTAAAAGTTTTTAATAATACTGAATAAGTTACTGCTGAAAGAAGATATTTTTTCCGGAAGATATTTTGCAGAAGGTATTTTTTCCGGAGGTCGCACCGTGGGACCGTTGTGACGTTAATCTTAAGAACTTTCGTGTCGCAGGACCGTCGTGTCTCGGGACCGTCGTATCGTAGATGACCTTGCTGTCTTTGCTTAACTGAAATTGTTTCTAACCTTAAGAGGGCTGGCTTAAGAGGCTGAAATCAATAGTTTTAATAAAATTAAAAGGCATACCTTATTTGTGTTAACGCCTTTTATCAATAATTTGAGTTTTTTTTTACAATTTATCAGCATGACAAATAGGTGAAGAAGAAACCCAAACAGCAAACGTAAAGTTTAAAATATATGAAATATAAGCTGACAAGTTAACTGCAATTTTAACAGTTGCACCTTCGGAACATCTCAAACCGTCGTAACCGGCCGGCGATACATCATTACACAAAAAACTAACGCACGGTCATCATATGTCATTTTTTTGTAATTTAACAAAAAAAATAATTAATTTTAAAATATAATAAGTAAAGTTTACAAAAAAAGGTTTGGACGGCATATGCTGGAAAAGAAATTTAATTTGTAATTTGATTTATTTAAAGTAATAAAGCTCGAAAAAAACGTAATAATTTTTAAAATAAACCCAGTATTTTTTAATATATTATTTGTTCTTAAAAATAAACCAAGATTATAAGGGAAAGTTTTATGTTAAGAAATATTGGCAAATTTTAAAAATATTCAAAATTGTATTGAAAAAATCAAAATAATTTTTTTCGCACGCTAAATAAAAATTTAGTCCGTAAAATCGCCAAGAAAGCGCCTATAAAACCAGTAACTTCATTATAGATTACGAACTGAAAAAAATGATATTGATATTTTCAATTTGTATCCTCTAAATTGGATTTTTGACTAATATAGCGGAAATTTTTTTTATGAATCTAGTTTTTTAGCAGACTAAATATTAAATCGCCAATAAAAAGATCCCTATTTTGATATTTCGCCACACAGTAGATTTTGTTTAATCTGCATAAAGTTACTATAAAAATCTTTTATCGCCAATAGTAAATGATAAAAATAGTAGTTTTACAAATTACTATACTGAAAATTAAACTATGTTATTTTTTTAGTGTGATAGTTTTTATAGGAGATTTTAATTAAACTATAATAAAAAATGCAATCTATACAAATAAGTGATATGCAAATGGATGATAAAAATTGTCTGAATTAGCCACAACCAAATTGACCATTAGTTACTTGACCATGAAATTTGGAAACGCATTTGAAATTAAAATCTGTTTCGAAAACTTTTTTAAATATATAAAAAATATTGTAATGTTCCTTGAATAACATTTTAAAATTTCGGCAGAATTTCGGCGAAATTAGAAAGATTTATAGTCTAGTTAATAAAACCAAAAATATATAACATATGTTATATATTTTTGATAAAACTACGCCCAGAAACTATTTTTCATTTCGCAAAATTATAGTCAACGAAACAGTTTATGTTCTCCGAAACTGCATTTAACTCGCTAAACATCACAAACAACGAATAAATTTTAGTGTAAAATCTAATAAAAATTAATGAAACGTTATTTGTCATTGATTTCAAAAACTTGAAGTATCTTCTCCGAAAGTTCGAAAACAAATGTTGAGTTTATGACGAAATCTATTATTAAACAGCTGTCATACGAATATTTAAGCTTTTCGTTTTTTATAATAATGTATTTTGGTTTTTATAAAGTATTTTAAGTGAATCCGTATGTAATGGATCAATCAATCAACATCTCGTACATATGTTCAAATGAGCGTGATCCATTGAGATAAACTAAACCTAATTTTATTTTCGTCAATAAAAAACGGGCTGACCAAAGAAAGAAACTGAGTGATTTTGGTGTGGCAGGTGCGTAGAGCTCCTTGGTAGCTATTGTTCTTCCGCTAATTGACAAATGCTATGGTAGTTAACAACAATCAACTAAAAGAAACACCATTGATTTATTTAACACTCAAAGTGTCGTATTGTAGTTTAAAGAGCTAAAGATTAAGAATCAAAAGATATTATTCGCGTTATGATAATATATTAAAAAAGAAGGTATTTGGTCGATATGTGAAACCAAATTCTATTTCTATTATTTTTAGCTTAAAAATTTTCAAATATTATGAGAAGTTTTATAACAACAAAAATATTGAGTTTGAAAACCAGTTTAATTATTTGTTGCAGTTTGGTAAAAATTCGCCAAATAAAAATAATTTACATACATGTAATAAAGGTTTCTGCTAAAGGGCTTATTTAAATACAGCTTAACCCTTGCCTTACCGTTTGTTGAGTGTTTTTAAAAAGTGTCTTACTCAGCAGGGAGTTTGCACACACAATACACAGTAAAAATTTATTTTTGAATACGTTTTTGGTTCCCAAATGTTTTCGGTCGTAATTTTCAGACGCCGCTATACAATGTTTCGCTGCAAATTCTGTCAAACTGTTGGCAGTAGACAATATTATAAAACAATATTAGTGAAATATTTCCAAATATGTGGGATTATTTTACTGTCGCGTATTCAGCAGCCTCTTCTACTAATTTTTAAGTGTCAAAGAAACGTTCATGGCTCATGGAAGTCTTAACAGTTATTTTCATGAACCATTCACAAGCATGCAAGAAATAAATACGCATACCGAATTTAAATGGTGTCGTGAACTATGGTTAGAAATAGAAAAAAAATATTACATTATCAAAAACAAAAAGTTTTGATATAATTGTTTGATAATATATTTGATAATATTATAATAAATAATATTTGATAAAATGTAATCACTGAGTAATTTAGACTAAAAATATTTAACATTTTTGAATTTATAAATTTAATTTTGCTATTTTTTGAAAAAATCCCACAATTATAAACATATTTCAGCTTATAACCTAAATAAACTACACAATATCATGCTCCGGAGCTCCGACCATTCAAAGCGGAGAAATCTTTGGAGCTCTAAAGCTTTGGGAGTTGCTCCCGAGTTCCTAAATGTGAACTGCGCTGCGGAACTTGCAGCTTCGGGTAACATCACTATTACACACATGATTTTAAACAGATTTAGAGATATAACGAACATTTCAAAAATTATTTGTAAACATAACGTGCAAATCAAATTAGAAAAAAAAAATGAAATCGGCTCATGCTATCGGTAGGCTTTGTCCATTTTTTAATGATGTTATATTTATTCTAACAAGTAGGTAACATTTAGTTTAAAAACTCGTAGAACATAATAAACAAGTAAAAATCCGAATGTATACTTAACAAAAACCGGGTGTCATCAGTGGGGCCGGAGTTTACGATAAATTCATAAGGCGCCCATTCTCTATCGGGGTACTTAGAAGGGGATTCCGGGCCGTTTGGAGAACAAGCGATCAAGTTAAGCCGAACTCGAGTGCGGTTCGGAATGGAAACTCGCGAAACGATCCCGCGGCCAGACGGTTTCTGAGGCGGTTTGAGTCACGTTTCTTGGCCTTTGAAACGCGGTGCCAGTCGGTAAAACTCTGCGAAATTTTTGAAATCCTTTGAAAAAATGGGGCTGGATATCGAATCTGGATCCTACCCCCCGTATTTGGCGGGAATTTTTGCAACCTGAAAGGGGGAAATATTGCCGCGTGCCGCGTTTACGGCGGTGGGCGGTTGGGGCGGTGCCGAGTTGGGCCGGGCGGGAGGTCGACGCTAATTGTGTTCCCAACTTCTGCCGATTAGGCCGGAATAAATTGAATTTTCGCCCCGAGAAAAAGGGCGGGATCGGTCGGCACCGCCGGACCGCCCTTTCCGGGCCGTCCCCCCCCCGCCCGTTCCCGCAAAGGCCACCGCCGCCATCCGATTCCGGGAACTTCACCGAATTCACATTCTGAAAGTTCTGACTGAAAATTTTCAAGTAAAACCTGACTGAAAGTGACTGAAATTAGCTCTAAATTCTATCGCTAAGTACAGCAATGGCCGTTTTACGCTAAGAAATGACACTAGTTTTGTAACTTTTTTTTGAGTTATTTTTTATTGGAATTGATGAAAACGTCAAATTTGTCTGTCAACAAAGCTCTCAGCAAAAACAAGTTCCAAAAGAAGTGTCTGCAAGTAAATATATTACGAATTTTACAGTAGAATCAGTCACATTGAAGGAATACCGACCCCTGCTTTCAATTTTTACGAATAATTATAGTTTTGCCTATAGAGCAGGTCAGAACTGCTCGAAAATCTAATCTTTTTCGTGCTATTCTACTGGAAATTGATGACATATCCGCACATAAAAACGAGACACTCATTCAGCAGTTGGAGTTCGGCTCAATTTACTATCAAAAAGGATGTGTGTATTTGACAAGGAATCGGAATTAACCCGTCGTTGGCTGGGCAGGATGTTTCGGGCTAAGCTGTGGGACAAATTATTGCCCATATAGAAGCGCGGGACAGACAAGAACCCACGACTACCCAGTTGTAAATGAGTTAAGTATTTTCGACCACAATCACTTAAAGCGTCCGCGTATGACCTTATCAAGGCGAAACTAGCTTGATAGCAAAACACACAAAAATCTTGCACCTAAATATAGCGTTCGGGGTGTTTTACCAATTATACAATTTTACAATTTTACCAATTATACACTGCATGATCTACGGGAAAGAGTTTTGCAAAGAAACATGAAACGATATGTTTAAGTTTAAGATACATAGGAATCATAAGCAAATACGATAAAAAAATTGATATTACTATTGCACGATGGTCAAAACCCTCCCATTTAAACGGAAGTTATTCAGTGTTCAATATCTTCACAGAGTTATGACGTTATGGAATAACTTTTAGCCAATTAGCGCTTAGGAAAAAAACGACGATATCTCATTCATTGGAGATCAATTTTTTACCAAGCGCTAATTGGCTAAAACACAGCTCCTCCCACAACCGTTCCAACAGAGAAAAACATATATGACGTAATAACCAATACTATATGACATTTTGAGAGTCCTAAAAATCCTGATGTGTTTATGCATATTTATAATTTTTATACAAAAGTTTTATCGTATATATTTTATAAACTAGTAATTTTTTTTCGGTACTGGGTCCTTTGCAGTTATAAGTAGAAAAATTGGAGCCCTCAAAAAATTCAGAAACTTTTTTAGTTGAAAAATTTTAATAAAAATTTAAGTAAAAAAATTAGAGCCTATTAAAAATGGTTTCAGCTCGTGCTAAGGCTTAGGTTTGAGGTTTAAGTCATATAAAAATTCAGCTTCAAACAATTTCCAGTTTAATTTAACCCTTTGTAATTTTTTCATTCAAAAAGCGCTGCATATCCGAAGAATGGATTCCACGCCAGTGCTGCTCAGTGTTAAACTCTGCGTGCCGTTGACAATCGTTGCCAGGTTTACCACTGACCGGGGTAGTGCGGAATACTTTCTGCAGATTTGCAGCAAAAAGAATACCAAAAGGTTAAGCTTATACTTAGTTATAATTTTTAGCGATTTTCAACTTTTATATCCAAATTCCGTGGCCATTTTCGGAAAAAAATCCCCATTTTCAACTCCGAGTTCCCCTAATTGAATTCTATAACTAAACTTAGTAGTAACTGGTGGAACTGCGGAACCCCCGGAACACCGGAACCTTAAATCCGGAACAAGAACAGGAACCGGAACCGGAATTCCAAATTTTGCCCAGAACATCCGGAACCCCGAGCTGGAACTGCCTATAAAATTGCGAAATCCCGGAACACCGGAACCGAAACCAAAATCCGAATTCAGATTCTCCAAAAATCTGGAACAGGAACCGGAACCAGAATTCCAAATTTTGCCCGGAACATCCGGAACCCGGAACCGGAACTGCCCATCCATATAAGTCAATGTTTCGGTTTGATTTTCACTGGTCTTGCATCCGGAACCCGGAACCGGAGCTTGCTTTCACTATAAGTCAGTGTTTCGCTTTGATTTTCGCTGGTCTTTTTACAGTTATGTTTAGTAAATAAAAAATTATACAATCAACATAAATTTTAGAATGAATATTTGTTTAAAAAAAGATCTATTATGCAACCATTATGATTATGCATATAATTTGTAATTAAATTTGTGTTTATTTTGATAATTTATGTGGTTAATATACAAAAGTAAATAAAAAAAAAATTATCACAAATTCTTCTTAAATTTAAAAAACGTATACAATGAACTCAAGGAGGAAGTATTAGGGAACACAATAATTCTAAAAAAGCAAACCACAAGCATTTAAACATATAAACATAACTAGAAATTCATGCTAAAATATGAATGTTTGTGAAGAGATAAAAAGACACCAACATAAACGTCTAAAACATATCAAGCCGCTTGTCATTTTTCAGATCTTTGTCAGATATATGCATAAAAAAATTTCGATTGACTTTTAAATGCATTATAAAGTCATTTTTTAACAGTGTGAAAAATCCATGCATATATAAATTAGGCTATAATCTAGCTTACAACCAAAGCTATCGAAACTCTTCGCTCGATATATACATGTATATTGACTGACGCGATGAGCAGATAATTAAACAATAAAAGGTCGCTTCAAATCAAATTTAGTTCCGTTTTGATAGCTTAAATTATGATGTAAAATATATAGTTAGGGAGCAGTTAGAGGTCAAAGTCAGATCGAATCCATTAGATTCTGGTAAGGAATAACTGCTCCGCGAACTTTTTAAGTTCGATACAACATCGGTTTAAAATAAAAAAATAAAAAAATAGACCACATAACAAACTTATTCCACAAAACTAAAATAGTGTTTACGATTCATAAATAATAAATAAAATAAATAAATATTTTATTTCCCAAAATCAGTTTACACAAAAATATGGGATATATAAATTATACAAAAATTTATTATACTATTTCAAGAAAGTTGCCTCAATGGTTTTCTGTTTTAAAATTAAAATAACAACATTTTATATTGTACTTATCAGTTTATAAATATGTAAGCTGCAGTTTATAATATGATTGTACGACTTGAAATAAATCGCGAACAGCTGGGCTCAGTTTCTGGCGTATCAAGCTAATACAACTCTAGTAATAAAATAAACGTTAGTTCAAGGGTAATGGCCTAAATTACGTCTTTAAAGAATAATTGTGCATTTCGCGAATACTTTGAAAGTAACGATAGTTTTTAAGTTTAAAATTACTATAAACAATATTATTTTTGTATTTCCTATATTTTGATAGGTAAGAAACAAATTTTCGTTATAAAAATGTACCTAACTAGCATTTTTTTAAAGTTTAGCCATGCATAATAATCACTGTTCATGTTGTAAACAAAAACTGGTAATTAAAGTATATTCATGAGCATTAATCAGTAATAAATATACTTATGTTATTGCTATTCATACATGATTTTAACATAATTTTTTTGTTTTTTTTTGGATCTAATAAAAATGAAAGCTTATGCAATTTTAATTGTTTTGGTTTTATTCGTTAAAAACTTTTTAGTTAGGCCGTAAACACATAATATTAAAACGTTCAAAACTGAAATCATAAGAAGTTGCTGAAAAACAATTTTTTAAGTTCAAAATTTACAAAAAATTATTAAAATTAAGAAAATAATAATTTTAGTCTAAAATTGTGACGCATGTTAGTATGACTTTTCTATTTTGCTTAGAATTCATTGTGACAAAACATTTTTCTAAGACAGGAAATACAAATTATGGTTTAACAATTTTTGATGACAGTAGACACACATGCTGTTCCTGCAGCACTTCATTTTGCTAATTTCAATTAATTTAGTTTTTTATGAAAATAATAAGTGTTTACAAGCTTGCTGGTCAACTACTTATTAAAAAAAATTTTAATAAGTAAGTGGTAAGCAGCAAAAAATATATGAGATAACAATATATCAGAAATTTGTATTAAAAAGGTTAAAAAAGTTGAAACGACGATCTTACACGTTCATTTGATGATTTTTCTTATCGATTATTGGTTCCATTTGTTCAAATTTATCGGTTAACATAAGCCACTTACGATCCCGACAAACCTACGATAATTTTTTTAAAAAAACGCGTTAGATGATTGGGCCTATTGGGTATTTGCAAATTTTCGACAAGCGGCACTCCAGTAGAGCTAACGATAAGTGGTGTAATGGATAGTTTTTCGCAAAGTTTTGGCTAAAATTCGGTTAACGATTTCGTAATGAGGAGAACTCATCCATCAATTGAGCTCATAAAACAGGTTTGCCACCAAATTATCACAGCTTATTCACTATTCATCCATTGCTAAGTAAAATTTCAAATTAAAAAGTTAAAGCTTTAAGGGAAGAAAACTTATAGGCTTTAAGCGGTTTTAGATATTTTAATTGTATTTTATAACCATTGGCGTAAATTCTAAAAATAAAGAAAACCTAACAACTTTTTTAAAAAACAACATGTACAAAATTTTCAAACAACTATAAAATTTAAAGTCTGTTGATATTAAGAGTGCAATTTAGCCTGCTGGCATAGATGTGAAAACCTGTTGCGGGGTCTCTGGAGCCCTAGACAGGGAATTTAGAGCGGGTAGAAAACTTTGGAAACTTGAAGCCACGAAAATAAGGAACTTAAAATCGAAATTAAAGGTACGGGGTCTTTAGAGCCACGAGCAGGGAACTTGGAGCCATCGCAAATTTTTGGGAACTTGGAGCCACGAGAAATGGGAACTTGGAGCCTTCAAGAAAAATTGGTTTGGAGTTAAATTTAGGTTTCGCTTGGGCTTAGGTAAACGTTTTAGCGATTTTTGTTTTTGGCTCAAGTTCCCAACTTACGGCTCCAAGTTCCTCCCTTACGGTTCCAAGTTCCCTATTTTTGGCTCCAAGTTCCAGCTCCAAGTTCCCTAGGCTCCATCGACCGTAAATCAAATTAAAGCAGGTGGTGAATTATCAAGCACCATAGAAAAATGGCGCAACGTAGTAAAATTTAGGATTTTCGATCACTAAAGTTACACTGAAAATATGAAACCAAAGGCAAGTATTTTATTTTGCAGTCCATGAGAAAACTGATTCAAACTGAACAGCGAAAATTGGTGCAGAAAATGCAGTCGGTTTCGCATAAAAATTAAACGCACTGCACATAAAAATTTTGACAATAACTTCAAAGTACTGTACTCTATAAACTTGTCAAAGAGTTTCAAATTGAATTTTCAATTTACTACAAAGAAATTCGGGGAAAATAAAGTTAAAAAGTAAAGAAAGATTCTATTGAAACAAAGAAGAAAACACAATGAAATTATCGCAATATGCAGTAAAATACGCTTGTGGGATATGGAAGAAGCTTCGCGGGCCGGCGTACATATTAGATTCGGAATTCGGAAATATTAGATTCCGGCGTTTGTGTATATCTAAATAAATGAAGATTTATTGGTGGCAGTGAGTTGTCCTGCTCGCCAAATAACCGTCCGAAGTCTAAACAAACAAAGCCATGTGGGACTCTCAAATATATGCATTAAAACGGTAATATATAATATATTTTACACTTTATTTGCTCAATCGGGGGATCCTGCGCGTTTATATTTGTTCAGTTATTTTTAAAAATACACTTAGCAGGTGCGGAATGGGAAAAATGTAACTTAATTTAAATCCAGACGATATAAAATTAACCCGAGCCAATCCCGCCCGAAGTGTGCTAGGCACAGATTTTTGCATTCAATCGAACATAATTTCTGTTTTTCTTTTAATTACCAGGAAGAACATCGTCAAAAAATGTCGCAGATAAAAACTGTACCAATTTTTTTACATGTTTAATTTTGATCTGAATAATTTATTTCCAACGAGTCGAACATAAGGACCGATTGATAAATCTAAAACTCAGCAACTAAAGTTTTGTTAAGACTCTCGGAACACTAAACCAAATTTGATATTCTCGGGCGCCGGTTTTTAGCAGAAAATCTTTTTTAGTAATTTAATAAACTCTTTTAACTTCTTGTCTTTGAATTTTTGAAAAAAACAAAAACAAACAAAAGAAATGCTTTGTGTATAGGCACCTTGCACTGGAACTCGGTTAATACATGAAGTATGCAATATACATAAGCGTCACCATAATGGATAATTACCGTATCTCCTACTTATTTTTTGTAGTGTGCACATCGAAATTTCGTGCGCTTTTGATCGCTTGATCTGCATACTACGAAAGATAAGTAGGAAATACGGTAATTATCCATTATGGTGACGTTTATATATATTGCATACTTCATGTATAAACCGAGTTCCAGTGCAAGGGGTCTATAAAGTTTTTATTTTAAAGAAATTAGAAAAACTTAAAAATGCTCTAATAATGGCGAACAGGAAAAAACGCGGTTTCACCCCGGACTGTGTTTGGACTTAAATTTTTTTTACTAGTTTAATGCTATGGTGATTGGAATAAATCATTTTAAAATCAATCTTTAAGGGTACGGGGTCTTTAGAGCCTTAAGCAGGGAACTTGGAGCCATCGAAAATTTTTGGGAACTTGGAGCCACGAGCAATGGGAACTTAGAGCCTCTAAGAAAAAATTGGTTTGGGGTCAGATTTAGGCTTCGCTTAGGCTTAGGTAAACGTTTTGGCGATTTTTATTTTTGGCTCCAAGTTTCCATCTTTAGGCTCCAGGTTCCCCAATTACGGCTCCAAGTTCCTTATTTTTGGCTCCAAGTTCCAGCTCCAAGTTCCCAAGGCTCCATCGACCCTAAATCATCTTTAAGAAAATGAAATCGTTGCGCCACTAATTATTGACAAAGGAAAAACGAAAAAGTTGCTGTGGTAAATGTAACAAAAATACAATTTGACATTGTCTAACTTTTAATAAAATTCCGACAACTCGGGTAGAAAAAATTTCCTGGGAAAAAATGTAGTGCGACCTACAATACAATTATTAAATTTCAAAGAAAAAAATCACAGTCAAGATAGGTTTATGTTATTTTTAACCCGTTTGTCGTTAATATCACAATGATACCGTTCCTTGGCAAAACGAAATAAAAAAATATTAATTAACCGTGTAAGTTTTTTACACACTTTATTAATAAAGCAAGGCAGCTGATTTAAAAAATGTTTAGCGCTTTATTAAAATCGAAAAATCCTTTGAACATGTACACAAATAAGTTTTCTTTCCGCCGTGAGGCTTTATCAAGTTCAAATCGTTAATTCAATATTAAACCGAGTAGATTTGGATAATTTGGAAAAACGATAATGATGAGCCTCGCGGAATTCCTAAAGCCTTCCGCAATTTCAATTTTAAATTTCAATAAGCTCAATATATATATCTGATATGCGTGCGTATACACGGGCAATCTCGAGTGGTCGCGCGGTTGCGTCCGTCTCCCGCGGGTTTTAAAATTAAGTCCTCGCGGCGAATGGGACGGCGTCGAAAAAGGGCGCGGCCACCGCCTCGCCAGGCGTGGCGGGTGTCGAAAGGCGACTCCCTACCGCGCCGACGCCGCCCGAATGCCACGTGGAAATTTACACCATAATGCTTGATCAGACCCGCGCGCTGCGGGCTTCGCGTCCCGAGTTAAACGACTAATCTGCCGGCCAAAACGAAACTTAAACAGCGTGGAATGCGCGGAACTGTGACTACTTTTACGTTCATGAGCACAACAAAAATTAGAAGCATAAAGAGTCTGAGTTCCGTTTGATTTCTATCAGTTTGGACTCGTTTCGAACCGGAGAGGCGACTATCGTTTTCATCGGAGACGCCTTCGAATGATGATTTGCATCTTTTTTACAAAAAGACGAGGATTGGAATAAATTTAGAAAGCCGACAGCGCCCCTCAAATCTATTAACTTCTCTCCGCCACCTCCGACGATACAGGCGAGGGAAGTCCAATATAAATAAGCGTAAAAACATATTTTTTATGATTTAAAATCGATAGAGCCGAGGGAACTTGAAGCCAATTCAGGGTACTTGGAGCCGGAGGTAAAAATCGCTAAAACCTATATCTAGCCTAATCGAAGCTTAAACATAAGTCCAAAACAATTTTTCTTAAGAGTTCCAACTTCCCATTGTTCAGGGCTCTAAGTTCCTAAAAACCGTCGACGATTCCAATTTCCCTACTTACGGCTCTAAAGACCCCGTGCCTCTTTATTAACGTGCCACACTGACTTTTCAAATTCTCACAAGGCGTACGGGACTGAAATTCACGTTAGGATCTTAAGAACCCTGAAAATGTCACATAGTATTCGTGATCCGGTTATAAATCTTTTGTTCTGTGACTCTGGTTTTGGGAAGAGCTGTTTTAGCCAATTAGCGCTTGGGAAAATATGATCTCCAATCAATAAGATATCTCCATTTTTTCCTAAGCGCTAATTGGCTAAAAGTGATTCCATAACGTTATAATTCTGTAAAGATATTTAACACTGAACAACTTCCGTTTAAATGGAAGGGTTTTTGACCACCGTGTTTGCATATACAGTAACTTAATTTTGTATGCCTTAAAGATACTTAACTGTACCACCGACAAGGCATTTTTTGCTACCGAATTATCGGTAACATACTCTATGCTTTCAGTATAGGAATTACACACAAATTTGTGCGTAGTATCGAGTTGTAAACTCTCGGGGCGGGCTAAGTCTCCTGATTTTTCGTGCACTAAGACGACTTCAAACTTTTTTAGAATATAAAGTTTAAAAAAAATTTATTTGTTCCTTGAATTTATTTGTTACACAACTTTAAAATTCTGATCAATTACAAGCTAAAGGCAGCAGTTAAATATTAAATAAACGAAATGAACTACTCGGATGTGTACTCATTTAAAAGGTTATGTATATAACTGTTCTTGTGTTACTTTTTAAAAATAAAAATGTTAGAATTCATAAAAATAATTTGAAAATAAACTAAAAAATCGGCTATGTCTGTCGCTTTGGGCTTATGGTTTAGACAGAAAAAAATGTGAACTAATTGTGACGTGGAACATCCCCTTCTGAAGTGATGACTTGCAATTACTGGCGAGTACAAGAGACGCTGTAAAGTATATCACAAACAAGCCTTTTGGTGCAGTGGTAACGCGCCGGACTGAAATGAACTGGCCTGGAATTCAAGAAAAGGAGACCCGGGTTTGAATCTCGGTAAGGGTACGGTTTCTGTGCCCAAAAATTGTCATTTTATCTCGCTTCCAGTTATGGGTCATCACAAGTGGTATTCGTACAGCACCTTGGATTTAAAGCATGCCCGCGGCCTCTACCTTGAATGTGGACGTATGTGGTCAATAGGGGAAGCACATTTGGCTTTTACAATAATTATTCACTATGATAAAAAATGGTGGGGCATATTGGTTGACTGTAAATTAAAAATAAAATTTGCTATTATCAAGAATAAATAATATCATATATATTACGATTTATTTATAATAACCAAAATTATACTCAAACCAACATCGGTAAAACTTCGTTGGCCAGTGGTTGAATTCACAAACATATTTTGAGAAGCAACACAAATAATTCAAAAATATACTACAGATTGTATTGTATTGTTTTTATAAATTTATAAAGTTAAGTACTAGACTTAAGTCCCCCGCAGTTAAGTTAAGTTAAGTCCCCCGCAAAGT
>JASAMX010010130.1:0-12296 GCA_030248175.1 Microlaimidae sp. YZB2_3 | reverse complement strand
TAGAACAAGCCTTTCCGAACATTTTTTTTTAAATTTGAACCCGATTTGTATGGTTCAAACTTTTTAATGACGTTGAATATACAGGCTGTGTTTTTTAAGTTGTTTACAGGTCCTGTTGGTTTGTTTTGCCCTCCATTTGATATTTTTTAACTTTGTTAAATCAATAAACATTATGCACAAATAATGGGGAGTATTTTTTATCAGCGTTTTAAAAGTGGAGGTTTTATTAATTTAAGATTCATCTTGAAGTAAAACAACCTGGTCCGTTATAAGCTATCCAAGTAGCGAAATTGACCGGATTCTCAGGTCCAAAAGTTAAATGAAGAAGTCCAGTCATTACAAGGTTGGGTGGGGTACCGGTTAGAGTGGCCGTACCACCCAAAGACGCCGAGTAACACACCGCCAGCAACATCCCTCTCACTAGTTTCAGCTCTTCGGGATTCAGTGTTTGTCTGCCGATTCGAACATTGGTGGTGGTGGTTAACGGATTGCTTTCCGGATTATTTTCATCGTCCTCAAGGCCAAAACTCGGAGGGGCTATTTCAATTTTCGGATCCACTCTAAATTTGATGAGTTTTTAAATACTAAAATAGCCTTAAAAAAACTCCAAAAATAGAACGGGAAAAAAGGGCACCCCGGGTAAATATTTAGAAGATGGACCAGTCAAATGTAAACTGAAGTTTACTAAGAAGGATTTAGGGTCGTTTGAGCTGAAGGAACTTAGAGACGAGCAATTTTAGAGCCAATTTAGACGCCCCAGTCTAAGCCAAGACGTATCTTCTAAGCGAAAACTAAAATCAAGCTAAAAAAAATTAAAACAAATACATTTCAACCTTAAACAGTCGAAAATTGCTGGGCTATAAATTCCTTCCGCTTCATCGACCTCGTACTCTATTTAGTTGAAAAATTTTTTTCAAAATTTTTAATTTTATGAAAAGTGACTTGTGGGTAAATCACTGATTAAATATTAAAAAAATAAAAAAATAAGTACACAATACAAAAATAAATTAAATTTTTTTTACAAATTATTACAAACCTGTGAATGCTGGGTTCGTGTTCCTTGGAAATCCCTCCCAATTCATATCCTTGGTTATTGTGTCCTCCATTGCTGCTCAAAATATCCCTTTGTTGCAATCGATTACATCTTATAACTTCTACCATTAATGCCATTACAATAGGTATCATTAACGAAGTAGTTGCGGTATTGCTGATCCACATGGACAAAAATGCAGTTACAATCATAATGCCTTAATAATATATAACGGTGTCCGGAAAAAATATCTTCTGCAAAATATCTTCCGGAAAAAATATCTTCTTTCAGCAGTAAATTATTCAGTATTATTAAAAACTTTTAAAGCTTTTTTAAACTTTTTTTATGTCGTTTTAGCTTGATTTTAAGGTTTAGCTTAGGCTTAGGAAAAAAAGTTTTCTTTAGTTGAGAATTTAAAAGTCTTTCAGAAGATATTCTTTCCGAAGATATTTTGCAGAAAGTATTTTTTCCGGGCGCCTACATAACAACAATCACAGTAGCAAAAAAGTCACAGTTTTTTGTAAATAATATTTTTTTTAAAAGATATTTAACACTCATTTTTTCCTGTTTTGGATCTTTATTGGAAATATTTTTTAAACAATTTTTTATTCGTCTAAAACTATAGAAATATTTATTAACAAAAAACTATTGTGGGCAAAAATGTAACTGTATGTTTCACCCCTGGGAAACAAAAATAATTAATAGTTATAGTATTTGTACGGATTACTAATATTTTATATTTTTTATTTATGAAAACCCTGCACTGGAATTTTTTTTATAACTATAAAGTATAGGCACCTTGCACTGGAACTCGGTTTATATGAAATATGCAATATAAATAAGTGTCACCATAATGGATAATTACCGTATCTCCTACTTATCTTTTGTAGTATGCAAATCAGCCGATCGAAAGCGCGCGGTATTTCGATCGGTTGATTTGCATGCTACGAAAGATAAGTAGGAGATACGGTATTTATCCATTATAGTGACGCTTATGTATATTCCATACTTCATGTATAAACCGAGTTCCAGTGCAAGGTGCCTATAGTATTATACTACAAAGACCCCCGGCATACCACCGGCAGATCAAACGGCTATTCATTGTGGTATTTGATATACTTTATGTTTATAACAAAATTTAAGTGCAAAGTGTGTATATTTTTTCTGTAAAAAACGTTTTAAAAGTAAATTGTTTCAAGTCTGTTGTTAAAATATTTCAAGTATCTCCAATTTTTTGATTACCTTTACTTTTAGGGTGTACAGCTGATTTTCGCAGCTCTAAAAATTTTGATACTTTTTTAGTATTATATTTTTTTGTTTATTCAATGGCTTTGAACGATTTTTTTAAATTTTGCTGTGAATTCTAAAATATTTTTCGTTATACTACATACATACATGTCTAATGTTATTCGAATGTTCAAAACCTTGAAATAAATTGTTAGCGTCTGATCAACTGAAGTCTACTTAAAAATTAAAAGGAGTAATTGTTTTAACATAATATCAACACAGGTCACGCAATTATTTCAATACCTGCTAAAAGCCATTTTGGTTGACTTCCTACTGTATTTAGGACTACTAATGCAAACCTTCGGTGCAAATTCACTTCTTCCAAAACCACACCAATAATCAAACCACCAAGAAAAAGAAATGTTATATCCTAAACAAAAAAGATAATACATAAAAACAACTAAAAATATGTACATTAAGAAAACTACTTCTAGAAACGCTTGAACTTGTTATGAATACACTGCATTGATTAATTCAAAATTTCAAAAAAATAATTTTTATTGTATCCTTTATCATTTGGAGTTAATACGAAAACCTTGAAACGCAAATACTTTATGCAAAATAATTACAGTCTTGAAACTTATGGAATTGTCTTTAGTTTTAAAACCATAAAAAACATAAGAAACATACCAAGTATTTTTTAATTCCAGCAATTTTAATTTTTTGTGGTTAAAAAGAGCATTCTCTATTCGCTATTCGCTATCACAATAAAGCCCGGTTTACACTGAGGTGGAAATGCCACCGCGAGGTTGCATTGCCAGAGTCACAAATATGTGAACGCCCGTTTTAATTCAAAGCGCGGCGAAATTAAACGAGCTCAGAAAAAACTAATAAAAGAAATAAATATAGGGTAACTGACTTAATTTCGGCCACCTTTTTTTATTTTTTTTTGAATAAGTTTTTTCAGGCTTTTTCAATCAAGCCAAAATTTGGCCTAAAAATCAAACAATAGCTATATTTGTTATTTAAGTGCAAAATTTGAATATTTCTGTTACACTTAAAAATCAGTGAAGATTTAAACTTTTTTTTAAAGTGGCCGAAGTTAAGGCGCGTGCCATTTATTTCGGCCACCTACAAAAAACTGACCATAACTATTGCTTAAACAAACAATAAAAATTTCTAAAGGTTGCAAATTTACCCTTAGGTATTGTTCTTGGTACATATAACTTAATTTTTCCCGTTTGCGAACTTTAATAGTTATTAGCAAAACTTTTAATTATTATGTCAAAACCTTAAAAAACAAGTTGTAATAATTTGTATTTTTTGTTCAATTTTTATTTTTGGCTTAAAAAACGTCAAAACGAAGTCAAACGAGCAAAAAAAATTCTTTATAAATACGGTAGTACAATGAGATTTAAAAACAGCAAAAAACGGCAGGTTCTTTTACCTAAATTTTCAGGTGGCCGAAATTAACGGAATCTTAAAATGCGCAGTTAGTTAAACGCATTGCAAAATGAGTTTGAAGAAAATATCAAAACATCCAAATTAACAACTTTGAGCCTTAAATAGAATATATTTTAAGGTTATGAGCCTTAAATAGAATATATTTTAAGGTTATATATTGCTTCGTTCTAAATTTGATGCAGTTTAAACACAAAGCAAAAATTAGGAAAATCACAAAAAATTCACTTTTTGTATGGAAATGTTGAAAATGTAGAATAACAAAAATAAAAAAAACTTTTGCAAAAACACTTTATTCAACATTAATCCAGTTACTTTTGTGCTAGTTTTTTTGTGTTTTAAAAATAAGCCAATTTTCTAACACCCTAAATTGGTGGCCGAAATTAAGGGGTGGCCGAAATTAAGTCAGTTATCCTATTTACAAAAAAGTATTCAAGTTATCGCGAGTGCAAATAAATAATTGACTATCTGTTTTTATCCCGAACAATTTCTTTATAACTCAAATTTCTTTCAGTACTTAAGTTATTGGTTTTGAGATAGAATAAAAAAATAGACAAAATAAAACCTGAATATATGCTTTGGCCGTATCCTTGGCGGTCATAATCTGCAACAATGGGAAGGCGAAGAGAGGTATGAGTGCGGTTGTGGCGATTTCCACGGCCTCCGAGGCCCAGTACACGGCCATCACTAAGACGACATAGGTGCAAAGGGAGATCTCTCTCGGTACATTTGTCCATAATATGGGGATGGGCAGGAGGATTAAAGGCGCGAATACTAACAGGAACGACTTCCAATACACCAGAAATCCCTCATACGTCACTTTTCCCATTTTCCCCGAGGAAGAAAACAAGCTAAACCAACAAATTTCGAAAAGGTTTTGATCGTGAATGAAACATTTTTTGAGAAACCGAACCGTTGTAGTTCCTATGGAATAACTTTGCACTCAAGCACTGTAGAGCACAAGTGATAATATCGAAGAATAACGATCTGTGCTTTGAAAAACTCCTAACGTCATGTAAAACAATTAAATCATACGTTTCTAAAAAATTTCTTCAGTACAAAACTTTATGTTAAATTTGTTATTTTTTAAAAATTTTAGTTATTTTTTGATAAAAATTTATCTTCCTTGAAATGGACTTTATGTCAATGCCATCTTTACGAAAAAACGTATAAAACAACCTTTAAAATTAAACTGGCGATGTAGATAATATATATATATATATATATATATATATATATATATATATATATATTTAACAATTAAGCTTTGTTTAAAATTAAAGTATTATTTTTGATTCATAACAACAAAATTTGTCCTCCTCGAATTGAGTTTTCCATGAATTTCATCTTCACCAAATATAAATAATCAAAATAAATTTTAACAATAAAAATTCAACAGGCTAAATAGATTCAATATATCTTTAAAATTTTTTTTATTGTTTTTTACATGATACATTCATAACTTTCCTCCTGATAGCGTTGTTAACTGTTTATTAAAAATGTGTAGTAAACAAGTAGAGTAAAACCACAGTAAAACACGCTAATTAAGTTTTTACATACTATTGATACCTTTCTCTTAGTTTTAAGATAGATAAATGGGCATATTTGTTAATTTTATATTTTGTGTTATTTTTGATTTACTGATTTTGAAACAAGAAAGTAAACAAACGTTTGGGTTAAAATAATTAAAAGTTTTGTTTAATAAAAGTGAAAATCTGACATGTGACTTGATAATGGTCTGGGCAAACAGCAATCCGAAATTTTTACACAATAGCCATTGGTATAGAGATACAAAGCCTGGAAATCTGGTTTCGAAATTCTGTCCGATTTGAAAAACGCTTGTCTGGCACGTATCGTCAATGAATTAAATCATTCTTATTTTAAAAACTTAAAACTATTATACATCTAAACGTGATCTAATCATGGCAAAAAATTTTTAAATTGTAAAGACGTGTAAACTAATAGTTGACGCTGATTAGTTTAACAAACAATTACAGTTACGCCAATTATAAGAATTATTACATTTTTATAAACGTTACGCCAGGTATCAAAAAAAAAAAGTTAAGAACTTAATTTCTTTTCATTTCCATAATAAGAAACTTAAACTTAATTCATATATTTTAGACATTTATTATAAAATATTTATTTTTAAGGTATTCATTTTAGGCATTTACCTATTTTTTCATTATTGTGATTTAAATGAATTTTGCTTGGTTTTATTTTTAAAAAAGCTTTTACGGATATTTAAAACTGCAATTTTAAAAAGGAAAACCTGACGCAGTTTCATTAAAGGTGCAGTGTACTAAAGGCAAACCAAACGTAGCTGCAACAGTGTGTTCACGTGTTCATTAAACAACTATTTTGTTTTTTTTGTGTCACAAAATAAGGATTATTTATAAACTACCATCTGAAGTTGATTTCTTACGTCAAATCTTTCATTTTCTGAATTCTGATTGGCTAATATGAGTGACGTCAGATTCTCGTGATTTGAGTGGTTACATAATGGGGGCATTTTTCAGTCCAACGAACAACTGTTGCAGCCACGTTGGGTTTACCTTTAATTCATGATGGATGTATTTTTATTACTGTTTAATTAAGACTAATCGATGTATCAGGTCACACTAAAAAAAATTGTATTACACCAAAAATTATTCCCAAAAGTTACCGAGTTATTAACAAGAATACCGCTTGGTTATTTCCAATGTTGTTTTTATACACCATTTTTAAAAAAAAAGTTCTACTGAACGGATATTAACAAAACTTAATATAATTTATGCTAGGGTATGAAAAAGCTTAAATTTTAAATTTGGTTTAATTCTAAAAATTATTAAATGAATAATGTCATTTTAAAAACATCATATTTCCAAAATGATGTTTCGTGTTTGGAAATGGTGTGTTTTAGAATATTTTTATAATTACAAAATGTATATAATTCAAAGAAGTGAAATTTCTTTTTTATATGTAATTCATTTTTTTTTAAAAGCAAAACATAAATATAGCTAACTGATACTATCAAAATAACAGCAAACAAAAAAAACACACCAATTAACACACCAATTAAAAAAACAAATTTAATTTTTTTATGACATTTACTTATTTAATAGTTTCCTTTTGAATTGAACTAAATTTAAAACTCAGATTTTTGGTATCCTAGCATGATTCCCATATTAAGTTTTATTAATACCCGTTTAATATTAATTTAATTAATTAAATTAATTTAATATTTATTAATATTTAGAAATGTTTTCTTCTGAAAAATGGTGTATAAAAAACAACATTGGAAATAACGAAGCAGTATTCTTGTTGATAACTCTTTACCCCTGGGGAATTAATTTTTGGTGTAATACATTTTTTTCTCAGTGTGACCTAATACATCAATTAATAAACAGCAATGAAAAATACAACATGAATTAAACTCAACGGCACTGTATAAGCGACAGAGCGGTCGCGACAGCCGCCGCGCCGAATAATTATAAAAAAAATATAAAAAAACAATAACGGAAATGCCTATTGTATTTTGAATTAATTTTATTACGCGGCCTAAAGTGAAAAAAAACAGCTAGATTTACATAAATGATTCGAATTTCATTTTAATTTTTAACGTAACAAACTGAGTCCGTTCATTTTGTATACATAGGATGGCCAAAATCCTATACATCTAATATTTATTTTATATAAAGTATTAATATAAGAACATAGATAAAAATTTATATTATGACAGAAAGTAATTTTTCAAAACTTTTTAATGCCTGTCTGCACAATTAATGACGTTTTCAGATATAAATTGGTATATTTTTATATTTATTTTTTTATTATAACCATTTTAAGTATTTGGAAATGGATTTGAAATGAACTGCTGGCATTAATCCAACAACATTTAGTGTTTAAGTAATGTCGCTTCCTGAGTTTCGCATTCTGAGGAAATCCTTATATTTACCCCGATAACTCCATTTCAATAAAAATATATATATATATATATTGTAAATAAATAAACCTGCCGCATATGGGACAGAAAATGATTGTAATGAATTTTTTTTTAAATTTTTTTCTCGCGCCGCAAAACCACCTCGCGCAAAATAAAAAAATTAATCAATGCACGTATTTTATTTTTCATTAAATTAATCCTACAAAAGAAAATATACCACCTCTCGAGTTGGATAAATTCTTATTCTTAAAACAATAAAAAAAATCTAACCAGACTTTTACCTAGGTAAAATTGATTTTTCACTCGCATCCTTAAGCCGTAAAAAAGTTACCCTGGGGTAACTTTTAACCACGTGTCAGAATGCGACCACTGGTGGGATTTGAGTTTAGTTTACTGCGGACCTTTAAAACGTTTAAAAGTTTATTTTTATTTTTTTATTTCAAAACATTTTGCATTCACAAGACGCCTCAGTCGTATCTTAAACACTTGATTATCTACTCTCTGTTTTTTTAACGATACTGGAAAAATTTTGACCAAAAAATTTTTGTTTGCGCGCTTATAACTTTTGAACGCGCCGCGATCAATATGCAAATATCTTGCGTTAAGGTCCTTGTACTTTTGGCTACCTCCTGAAAAAAAATTTTTCAAAAATTTTGGGGGGTTAGCCCCAAAATCCGCAAAATTTAGGTCATAATTTACGGTTATAATCAAAAATTTGCTCTAAATGGTTGAATAACCAAAATACTTTTTTTGGTTTTTTTTTTGTTTTTATTATTAAAACAATAATAAGCCGTATTTATATTCGTTTGAAAGCTCTATGGGTGCTGATTTCAAAAATATTAAATTTAGGCTAAAATTTTTTATGGTTACCCGGTTACGTACCCCCAAATATCCCCAAATTTGAAAAGCGGTAATTTTTCTATTTCTTCATTTTAAGTGACGTGTTTATACTCATATGAAAGCTCTCGACGCACCAAAAATTTTTAGGGGGCACATTGTGAATTGTAAAAATGGTAACCATTGGGTGAATCGAGTTGAAATTTATATTTTTGAAAGCAGCGTGTCGAAAGCTTTAATATGAGTATAAACAAGACGGTATTACAATAAATATATAAAAATGACCCCCTAAAAATTTTTGGGGGTACATTATGGGTTGTAAAAATCGTAACTATTAGGTGAATCGAGTTGAAATTTATATTTTTGAAATCAGCGTGTCGAAAGCTTTGATATGAGTACAAACAAGACGGTATGACAATAAATATATAAAAATGACCCCCTAAAAAATTTTTGGGGGTACATTATGGGTTATAAAAATCGTAACCATTGGGTGAATCGAGTTAAAAAATTTTTTAAATCAGCGTGTTGAAAGCTTTGATATGAATACAAATAAGACGAAATTACAATAAATATATAAAATGACCCCCTAAAAATTTTTGAGGGTACATTATTCGTTGTAAAAATAGTAACCATTGGGTGAATCGAGTTGAAATTTATATTTTTGAGATCAGCGTGTCGAGAGCTTTATATGAGTAAAAACAAAACGGTATTATAATAAATATATAAAAGTGACCCCCTAAAAAATTTGGGGGGTGAATTGTGGGTTGTAAAAATGGTAACCATTGAGTGAATCGAGTTAAAATAAATTTTTTTGACATAAGCGTGTGAAGAGCTTTAATACGAGTACAAACATGACGGTATTATAATAATATTACCCCTTAAGAATTTTAGGGGGTACATTGATGGGTGCAAAATTGGGTAACCACTGAACAAAATGTAAAAAACTATATATTTCTGAAATCAGTCGAAAGCTTTCATATGAGTATAAATACGTCACTTAAATTGAAAAAATGGCAAAATTACCATTTTTCTAATTTGGGGGTAATTGGGGTATGTGACCGGGTAACCATAAAAAATTTTAGCCTAAAAAAATATTTTTGCAATCAGCACGCATAGAGTTTTCAAACGAATATAAACACGGCTTATAAATAATAAAAACAAAAAAAATTACTCCTTACTAATTTGGGGGTACAAGGTGGTCTGTATTTTGATAACCCGACCATTTAGAGCAAATTTTTTTAAATATTTTTTTAATCAACACGCCAAGAGCTTTCAAATTATATATTACTCGCCTATTTAGAGGGGCTGTCTTAAAAGTTTTATTTTTTGGGGACAGCCACTGCAGTGCCTTAGGGCATCAAACAATTTTTAGGACTATCACCGAATTGTAGAACTTAAAATTCCGCATAAATCCCCCCGGTCTTAAATTTGTGCCTCAAACAGTTTTTGAGCATGATGCCAAAAGGTTTTTAGCAAAAATCGTAAAATTAACCCCCTTTAACCTCTCGGGGTACCCGACCCAAGTAGGTTACCCCTAACAAATTAAAAAATTTTTGAGCTTAGGAAAGTATGGGCAATCTGCACAAAATTTTTCAGACGTAAGGACTCATATGGTAAAAAGTTAGAAATTTGCCCGAAAAAAAAATGGCCGTAAATTTCTTGGGTTTTGGGGCTAACCCCCCAAAATTTTTGAAAAAAACTTTTTTTCAGGAGGTAGCCAAAAGTACAAGGACGCATGTGAAACATTCTTATACCTCGAATTGGACTCGTAGACCTCTTCTATAGGTTATTTTTTCGATTTACGTCTTCTGTAAAAAGTTATGGGCCCATTTAAGCCCAAAAATTGCCTATTTACAAGGACGTCTTCTGAATTTACGTCTTCTGTAAAAAGTTATGGGCCCATTTAAGCCCAAAAATTGCCTATTTTTGGTATGTACAATTTATGTTGTTAAGAAAAAAATTTTGTTAAGCAACAAAATAAATTAAAAATTATATTTTTACATTGCTCAAAGTCTGAATCTAAAAATATCTAAAAAATTTAAAAATTCGTTGATCACATGGACCACCAAAAACATGGACAATTTTTTTGGCTTTTAAGCTAGATTAAACTTAGTTTTGCTAATATTAGTTATCCTAAGCCTAAACAAAACCTAAAAATCAAGCTAAATATTGTATTTTGCCATATTTTTATTTAATTATATGTTTCTGATAAATTTTCTTTTTTTTTAAATTGAAATTTAGCCCATTTTTTACTGGTTGTCATCCAAAAATGGTAGAAACTAGAGAAAATTTTGAACTGCATTCAGAGCCACCAGATTTTAAGTTGTTTAAAATAATCAATCCGAATCAATAATCAATCCGAAAAAAATAACTTTAAGTTGTTTAAAAGCTAAATAAAAATTTTTATTTAATAACATAAATTGTACATACCGAAAATAGGCAATTTTTGAGTTTAAATGGGCTCATAGCTTTTTACAGAAGTTATTAATCGTAAAAATAACTTAGAAATGATGTCTACGTGTCCGATTTGGGATATACAACTGTTCTATAAGCATATTTTACTTTTCGATCGGTCAAACTGATAATTGGTACACGTATGGGACTTGTACCTACAACAAATTACTTTAATTCTGACCATCATAAAGAGATGGTATGCTCTGTAAGTTTAAACCATAAAAATATTCTTTAAAAGTTAATAATACTTACTTTATTAATTATGTAGTAGGTACCACTCACTACTTTACCTACCTACCAGAAATAACAAATTAATTCATGATCTTTTCAAGCTGTTCATGATCTTTTAATTTATATTTTTTGGCTGAAAGATACTGCAAGACTTGTAAAACTGGTTTAATGTAATCTTTTTGTAAAACATTAAAAACTACTAGTTGTAAACTGAAGCCAACTATTAGTATTAGTATTATATTATTTTATGCACAGAAATATATTTCAATTGTAAAAATAAAAACGCCCCGGAGCTCCGACCTTTATTTTAATTTAGCCTTAAATTTTTACGTTATCTTATTGCCGCTTTGTTGCAAATATCTTTAATGTTTTTACTAAGTTTGCCAAAAAAACTTAGTTTTCAAAAAAATTCAAGATTAACTTTTAATATGTTTTTCTTCGTTTGTTTCTATTTAATACATAAATTAGGAAACGAGCACAAATATGGGGCAGAATTCCGGAGCTCCTTAAAACCAAAGGATTTTTTACACTTATTTATTGTCGGTACTTTTTTTCGCGGGTACATTTTTTCTAGGGTGCGTTTTTGCACGAAATCCTAGAGTAAAGGAAAAAACGCACCCTAGAAAAAATACACCCAACTCTGCGAAAAAAAAGTCCCATAGCAAAAAATAAATTAACCCGTACTCAACCGGTCCAGTTCTAGAACTGTTCGGAACAGTTTTAGAATTGTTCCGAACAGTTCTAAATTTGTGAGAAGTTCTAAACAGTTTAAACTGTTCGGAACAGTTTTAGAACTGTTCCGAACAGTTAGGGTTGCAGAAGTCTTAAACAGTTCTAAATTTGTGAGAAATTCGGCATTTGAAAATGCCGAAGTTGTACTTTGTTGCAGTCATTGCAAGAAGTCACCGAAACATTTTCCAACACTTATCACGTGATTTTATTGTGTGATTTCCGTTGTTTTATGTGTTTAAATATCATTTGCGGAGTTTTATTTATTTTTTGATTTTGAGAACTGCAAATCAGTCCTAGAACTGTTCTAGAACTGTTCAGGAAAGCAAGTTCTAGAACTGTTCGAAACAGGTTCTAGAACTGTTGAGGACAGTTTCTAGAACGCATAGCACAGGGGCATGT
>JASAMX010010129.1:2500-33553 GCA_030248175.1 Microlaimidae sp. YZB2_3 | reverse complement strand
GGGCAGTTTCGTGATGTCTATTGTGTGGGGTTGATTTTGTGTAGGTAAGAGTAGATGAAAGGAGATTTCCCCGCTCTAAGTTGTGCGAGGGTTCTCCTGAGCCCGCGAGGAAAATTTTCTTCCTCGTTGCTTATTGCTGGTGCTTTTGTTTGAAGTATTGGGTTTGTTGGAGTGTTGTTGATGTGGTTTGTTTTGTGACTGTGTTTGTGTGGATTTGTTGTTTTAGTACTTTGTAAATTTTGTTGTGTACGTCTGTTGGAATGTTTGTTGTGTAGTTGTTGTTGTGAAATATTGTTTGCTTTTTGAGCCTGCTGGGTGCAGGTTGTTGCGTTAAGTAGTTGAGTGATTGTTTGTGTATATGGCTGCCGATTTTGCATGTTTTGCGTGGAGTTGAATGTGCGTTGCTATTGGGAGGACTTTGACCTCTGTGTGTATGATGTGTGTATTTGTGTCTGTAGTTGTGGTGTGTCCTGTTGCGACCCTGAGAGCAGTGTTTTGTATTTTTTGCAATTTGTTAATTTGTGTGTTTGATGTTGTGGGGCCCCAGATTGTGCTGGCGTATTCGATTATTGGTCGAGTGATTGCCTTTTATGTGTGTGTGAGTGTATCTTTTGGTTTACCCCACGATGTTGCTGTGAGTGAATTTATGATTTGTAGTGTTTTGCGTGCTTTGCTGTGTGTATTTGCGATGTGTGTGTTGAATGTAAGCTTGGGGTCAAAAGTGAGCCCCAAGATTTTTGGGTTTTTGTTGTGATGAGTGTTGTATTGTTTATTTGTAGTGATAGCTGTGTGTTATACTCTACAGGGTCTGGTGTGAATAGTGTGGATGTTGTTTTGCTTGCATTTAGTGTGAGTTGGTTGTTTGTCCCTCCATGTTTGTATTGCGTGTAAGTATGGTTGTATTTGTTGTTGTGTTGTGCTATGTGGTGGTTTGGGTGTGATGCATATATTGTGATGTCGTCTGCATATGTTATGATGTGTACGTTTGGTGGTGGTCTGGCTGTCTATCACCCACACTATTCAACGTCTACACCGCAGACATTCTAGCAGCGCTAGAATGTCTGCGGTGTAGATGTTGAATAGTGTGGGTGATAGACAGTCGAGCCTTGTGGGACTCCTGGTTTTGTGAGTTTTGTTTTGATTTGTGATTGTTGTATGTGGTGTATGCTTTGCGGTCTTTAAATGTAATTGTTTATGAATTTTGTGATTGTTGTTGGTACTTGTGTTTGTACGAGTTTGTGTATGAGTGTGTCTGTGTGGTGGTTGACAGCGTAGAAAGCTTTGGACATGTCCAGTGCTACGACAACTGTACGGTGTGATGGTTTTGGTTTGTTGAAACCTGCTGCTATGTGAGTGTAAAGTGTTTGTAATGCTGTAAATGTGGAGTGTTGTTTTTTGAAGCCGTGTTGGTATGTTGTGTTTGGTATGTTGCTTGTGATGTATGGGAGTATGATTTTTTCGCAAGTTTTTGCGAGTGCGGATATTAGTGAGATAAGAGTTTTTGCGAGTACGGATATAAGTAAAATCATAGATGATCACGATCACCGAAGCTAGGGGGGTTTACCCGGGTAAATGACATTTCAAAATCTAGGGGGGTCCTAGGAGGGGTCGAACCTCCTAGCTTTCTAGGGGGAGAGGGTCAACCGCAACCCAGGGTGGAAGATTTTGAAAACTAAAGGGGGGTCAGGTGGGGTCCAATGTCCAAAGCTAAATACTTCTAAACCATTAAAGATTTAATAATAGTTTTTTATAAGATAATGCTACATTTTATTGAATAAAAAGCGATATTCTGGTATAAAAAAGGTGTAAAAATATGAATTTGTGTTAAAAATTCACGTTTTTGGAAGAAAAGTTAGTATAAAAAGTACTTAAAATTTTCTTAAGAGGGGAGGGGGCATACATGGGCACGGGGCGGGGGTTGGGGAGGGTTAATCCCCAAATTGTGAGAAGGGGGTTTAATCCCCCCCCCACTCAGAAGTAGGGGAGGAGAAAAGTTTAACCCCCCAATTTTGGAAAAATGAAGAAAAAAATAATGAATTCTAACTGCCTCCAAACTTAATTTTTAAGGTCAAAATGAATGTTTTAAACAGTAAAAAGCTCAAAAATGCAATAAAAAGGCCTTTTGACATAAAATTAGCGTTTTTTTTCTTTGAAATCGAAAAACGATATGGGTAAAATGCACTCCAAAAAAACCGACATGGGTATTTTGCGTTTCTCGGATTTTAACCCCCCCCCTAATTTGGGGTTCAAACCCCCACTCCGGACCAACTTGCCCATGTATGAGAGGGGGGGGTCAGATTCAAAATCTAGAGGGTGGTCAGGGGTAAAAAATTTGAAAAATTGGGGGAAGGGGGTAGGGCCTGACCGGATCGGGATTTTTCAGTCTGGGCGGACTGGACCGGATAATCGTAATAATTTAATATGTATATATTTGATACATATATGTAAATATAATTTATAATATATCATTTTGAAGAGGTTTCAAGTCTATAAACAAACTTTAACCAAAATAATTAATTAAAAATTTACTAAAATCAAGGCAAAATATTGGAAACAATACAATATGCCAACAAAACAAAATAACAATAAAGAAACAACAAAAAGCTAATAATAATCAATGTAACAGAAGCCAATAAAAGCATATTCAGTCTTGAAGACAACTAAAAATATTCAAACTTAGTAATTCAGAGTTTTTAAGTTGTATTTCAAAAATACTAGTTTTTCGACATTCTCTGGCTTTAAGGATGCTCTGTCACCTTCTAAAATCAATTGAGCCACTTTAAAAGATCTCTCACTTGCCACAGAGGCGCAAGGTGCTGACAGATACTTTTTTGCCATCTAAATAAGTGATGGTAGCATTTTCTGGAAATGGAGTCTGCCTCTGGAAGATATTAGATATTTTCATTTGCTTTTTAGTTGCAGGTTCCTCCAAATCTTCCAAAATGTACAGACTTTCCTTCTCTGTAGTTTTCACTTTCTTTTCCTCTTCCTTCAATTTCTTCAATTCTTGCAGACTCTTGTATTCCCAGGGATGGGAGGTTTGAAGATGACGCCATAATGGACTGGTACTATAAGATTTTGGATCATTCCTTCTTTTGTATTCTGTGGACTTGGGCAGACACAATTGACAAATGGCCTTTGTCTCATCCTCAGGCTTTACCTTGAAATGTTTTCAAACCATTCCCATTACAATCATCTTTCTTTCTTGCCTTTAACTACAATTAAAATTTATGTATGTATTTAACAACTTTTAAAGACAAAAACCATAAACGCGCCAATACAATGAAGAAATAGATTAGCACAGCAAGAATAATGAAACACAGATTATAAACACTAATTATCATAAAGCAAACAGCCAGGAAAAACAAATTTGCATATTGATGGGGAATATTATAGGTTACACCGAGAGGATAAGAGTAAAAAAGAATATAAGAAAAGAATAAAAGAATACCTAGTTAGATACATTATAATAAGTACAAGTGACATATTTAACGAAACAAACTGCCATCCAAACTGAATAAATCAAGTAATTAGGAAGCATCTAAAGATTCTGAAAGACAGAATACATACATGTGTGATATTTGTGATACAAAGAGTCGCCAGGTTATGATAAAAAGCATAAGTGAGGATCTTATATAAAATTTAATAGCATAAAAACAGAAGATTTAAGCTTATAATCACCAAAACAATTAATAAAATAAACAAAGCTGCAATAAAATATAAAAAAGGAGTTTAAAATATGATAAAATATATTTATAACAAATAATATGTAAAACCATTCAAAAAAGAAAAGTCTGGCAAAGTAAAAAAGTCTGGACCGGACCGAAAATGGCCAGATATCCGGGCTCAGCCAGACTGGACCGGATATCCAGTCGGGCGTTAGAAAGGAGGTGCCCTGGATTTTTTTCTAGAGGGGGGGGGGGCAAAATTTCGAGGCTAGGGGAGTGGACCTCACCCTACCCCCCTTATTCATCTATGATTAAAATTTATATGGCTATGTTCTACTTTAATTTGATACTTGATCGTTAAGATTAGTGTAGTATTTGTTGAGATATTGCGTTTTCCGAACAAAAAACCCGCATTTTTTTTTTTTTTGCTAAAACTACAAAGTGACAGCAAAAAAGGTTGGCCAAACTTAATCGAGTTACTGCCGTCGTTTGTTTTTTTTAGCAAAAAAATCGCGAATTTTTTTGTACAAAACGCAATATCTCGACAAATACTAACGATACACCAAACACCACCACACAACACAAATAGCCGCTTTCTTTCACTGTATATTTTGTCATTTAAATTTTAATACCCATTGAGCAATTTTTCAAGTATATAATTGTCCAAAACGCCATTTTCGGAGGGTCATAACTCCTGAACCACTGGAAATATTCTGATGAAAAAATTTTGTGGTCTATTGGGAGCAGCAGTAAGGTTTTCACAAAAAAATAAAATCAAAGACAAAAAGTTTGACTTGGTACCGCACCTTTAAGGAAACGATGGGCTGAGTTAGCGCCAGCCTATAACCATTGGTGTTTTTGGTCAGGTCCGCTAAGGATGGGGCCCACCCCCGGGTGGAAGGTAAAAATATTTTAGGGGGGTCCAGTCCAAGGAGTCCGGACCCCCCTGGTTTTTTAGGGGGGGTGGAACCTGGGTGCGACATTCCAAATTTAGAGGGGGTCAGGGGCATAGGTACGCAGCCTCCCGGATTCGGGGGGTATACCCGACCCCCGAAATTTGGGGGGGTGTCCCAAAAATTTTTTTGGGGTATACTTCAATACCCTATTTTTGCGTTTTTAGTACTGGCACCCCCAAATTTTATGGGGGGGGGGTGTCCGGGGTACCCCCAAATTTTAAGGGGGGTGTCGGCTATAATCGGGATTTTTGGGGGGTATAACTCCCCAACCCCCCCCTGCCCACCTATGGTCAGGGGGTCCGATTTTTTAACAAAGTTTTTTAAATCAATAATTTAAGTGTTTTTAGGTCTAATATTGAATTTTATATACTAAAACAGCCCATTTAGGCCTAAAAAGGGTATTTAAACACTGTTTTAACTAAAAAACCGTTTTTTTGACTGTACATAAAAAATTATAATTCTAAATTGTTGGGGGGAGGGGGGTCAGGGGTCAGCTCAGCCTCGCTAGGGGGGTCAGGCCGGACCGCTCTCGAGCTTTGCGGGGTGGAAGGAAGGGGGCCCCTGGATTTTTTCGAGGGGGGTCCAAAATTATGGCTCTAGGAGGGGGTGGACCTCTGTCCCCCCCCCCCCAAAAAAACACCTATGCCTATAACGTAACCAAGTATGATAGCTGTTTGCTAGACCTAGATGCTTTTGCAATCCTGGTGTGATCACAGGTATGACTAATGACTCCCTTTTAGGTTAGTATGTTCCGAAATTTGGAGATTCTTAACTAAATTTTTTCTTGCGCTTCGCTTTGTTCCGCGAAAGTTTTGGAAAACCAAGAAAATGTTTTAAGATCATAAATTGTTTTCAAATTAACTTTTTTGTTGTTTCCCTAGATGTATTTTTATTGAAAGTAAACGAAAAATATTTCACTATATAAACAAAGACTGACTATATAAAATAAATAAATAAAGACAATAAAATGATGCAAATAAACACCCTGCGAGAAGCGCGGGATTTATTTTGGTCTTTCATAATTCATAAAATTTGACCGCTGCCTTTCGAAAATTTTGTTTTATAGGTTGAACACCTCCTTCCCACTTCTCTTTTTAAAATTCTGGCTGTAATCAAAATTCATAACGACAACAAACTGCCAAAATTAAGGCGTGGTTAAAATTAAATGTGTTACCCGACGTAAAAATTTCAAAATTTATTAATTCTGACTTTTATTTCAATTAATTCTTAACTATGAACGGCAAGACTTTACTATTGCTAGGATTACGACATAGCCGGTCAGTACGACCCCCTGATTCCCGAAACGGAATGTTTGAAAATTATATCGGAAATATTGCTGGAGCTACGCCTGGGAGACTTTGAAATCAAGGTAAATTTTAATGATAAATTGTACTATTAATCATACATGGACACGAAAAAGAGGGGTTGGGGGGTTAACCCCCCTAATTTCTCCCCCCCACTATACAACAAAAGGTTTGACTACAAAATCCATCCAAAAATATGCATTATAATGAAACAACCAATAATATTAGTCCTTTTTGTGGACATTTTTCGGTTATTGGCGGCGTTGGTGCCGAGATTTCTGGGCCGGCGCCTAAAATTTGGAGGCTAGGCGCCAGCTGGCGCCCAGGCGCTGGCGAAAAAAAAACCAGTTTTGGGGGGGGGGTGTCCCAAAAATTTTTTGAGGTATACCTCAAATACCTCATTTTTGCGTTTTTAGTGCTGGGACGGGACCCCCCAAATTGTTTTGGGGGGGGGTGTCCGGGGTACCGCAAATTTTAGGGGGAGGGTGTCGGCTATAATCGGGATTTTTTTGTGGGATTTAACCATACATGGGCACGGGGGGGGGTTACCCCCCCCCCCCCACTCAGAAGTGGGGGGAAAAGGTTTACCCCCCCCCCCTCCCCCAATTTTGGAAAAATGAAGAAAAAAAATGTCTTTAAAATGACTTCTAACTGCCTCCAAACTTAAGTTTTGAGGTCAAAATGAATGTTTTAAGCAATAAAAAGTTCAAAAATGCAATAAAAAGGGCTTTTTGACCTAAAATTAGCGTTTTTTACCTATTTTTCCTTCAAAATCGAAAAACGATAGGGGTAAAATGCACTCCAGAAAAAAAAACGATATGGGTATTTTGCGTTTCTCGGATTTTAACCCCCCCTAATTTGGGGTTTAACCCCCCCCCCACTCCGGACCAACTTGCCCATGTATGGATTTAACCCCCCAAACCCCTTCCCCCCTGCCCACCTATGGTAGTACGTACTATTGTCTTACTCACACGTAAAAAAAGTAAAATAGAATTAAACTGATTTTAACAATTTTAGGTTAGCGATCGTCGGTTTTTGGATGGTATGATGTCGGTTTGTGGTGTTACAGCTGATAAATTTAAATCCATATGTACCGCTATTGATAAATTAGACAAGGTGAGTAGCTTTGGTACAATAATCATTTGTTTTTTGTATTTTTTGCTTTTTTACTTATTAAAATACCTAAATTAATATGGGCTTCTAAAGACCATTTTTCACTCTTAGTTATTATAATATGAGCCTGTTTAAATGATAATTTTAAATTAGATATATTTTAAAATATGTTTTAACTGTGCTAAAAACAACACTTATTTAGATGTATTGGGACGACGTAAGGTTAGAAATGATAAATGACAAAGGTCTGCATCCAAAAGTAGCCGATAGAATCGGAACTTATGTAAGAATACGAGGTAAAAAAAATCTTGATAAAAATGATCTAACTACATGTAGCTTTTTTAGTACAATGCCCCACACTCTAAATAATGTGTATAAAAATAATATCAACTATATAAAAACTGAACTATTCGTTATACATTAGCGATTTAAACTCAATGCTTTTCAGTGATTTCAAAAAAACACTTAAGCAAACAAAAGAGTCCACACTGACACTGCTGCACAGTGGAATGAAACATACATGGGCACGGGGGGATTAACCCCCGCCCAAATTGTGAGAAGGGGGTTTAACCCCCCCACTCAGAAGTGGGGGTTGGAGAAAAGGTTAACCCCCCAATTTTGGAAAAATGAAGAAAAAAATGTCTTTAAAATGACTTCTAACTGCCTTTAAACTTAAGTTTTGAGGTCAAAATAAATGTTTTAAGCAATAAAAAGTTCAAAAATGCTATAAAAAGGGCTTTTTTAACTAAAATTAGCGTTTTTTACTTATTTTTCCTTCAAAATCGAAAAACAATATGGGTAAAATCCACTCCAGAAAAAAGCGATATGGGTATTTTGCATTTCTCGGATTTTAACCCCCCCCCCTAATTTGGAATTTAACCCCCCCTTACTTCGGACCAACTTTCCCATGTATGAAATGAAATCCACTGAGCTCAAGGATACAAAACGAATTACAATAAAATAGCGTAAAGCTGCTAGATCCCAGTATGTTACCTTATTGGCGTTCCGTGCATAATGTCTTTAATTCCCTCGGTGTCAGCAAAAACACCGAACCTACTTACACATTATACACTTACCAATATTGAAAAAAAATTACTATACAAAACATTAACATAAAACACAAAAACACAGCAGGATTCAAATAAATTGTTGGGATTTTTATCACATTATATAGTAACTTTGACAGGTAATTAAGAGTATTACTGATCCCGTAATCCTTTTTAATTACCAAAACCTCCTGTTAAATAGTAAGATCAATTATCAGGCGACTTATAAAATCCTTTAGACGAAGACCTCGGAATGGGTGAACACATGGGCACGGGGGGTTAACCCTCTACCCCCTCCAAATTCTGAGAAGGGAGGTTTAACCCCCCCCCACTTAGAAGTGGGGGGGGGAGAAAAGGTTAACCCCCGCTAATTTTGGAAAAATGAAGAAAAAAATGTCTTTAAAATGACTTCTAACTGCCTCCAAACTTAGGTTTTGAGGTCAAAATGAATGTTTTAAACAGTAAAGAACTCAAAAATGCCATAAAAAGGGCTTTTTGACCTAAAATTAGCGTTTTTTACCTATTTTTTCTTTAAAATCGAAAAACGATATGGGTAAAATGCACTCCAAAAAACGATATAGGTATTTTGCGTTTCTCGGATTTTAATCCCCCTAATTTGGGGTGTAACCCCCCCCACTCCGGACCAACTTGCCCATGTATGGTAAACACTGCATGCAGTGAACACTCTAGCATTAAAGGTTGCTAACATCGTTATTAAATGTTGGACGAAGAGTCTCAACCATAGGGGTGAAATTTTTTTTGCCCCTCCTGGCTTTTCTTAGCGCCTGCCCTTTGCATAATCTGCATAAGGAAGATAAGTTTCAGGTAATGCAACAACAACAACACATTTTAACCCCATAATAAGAACCAGAACAGCTATTTTACCACCAAGTATATAATAGTATATTAAATATACTATTATATACTTGGTGGTAAAATTTTCATTATAATTCTAAATTTTTAACTGAATTTAGTATTTTTACATTCGTTTTATACGTTTTTAATTACCTTATTTTATTCAATAAAACATAGTATTTTTTATTAAAAACTGCAGTTAATGGTTTAAAAAGCTTTTGATTTGAATATTGAATCTCACTTCCTGATCCCTCTCTAGATATCAAATTTTTCCTCACCGGTTGGAATATTCCCTAAAAAGCCATTAGTATCCGAAGTCCGACCCAACCCCACTTGGGTTCCCCAGACGTAGACTTGAACATTGCCCCCCCCATCCGGGTTTTATTGGGAGGGTAATTTAAAAATGGGGGGCAATTTTTTTGAAACAGGGTGGGGTAAGCAAGGAAGAAAGAGGAAAAAGAAAAAAAGGGACAAAAAACAAAAATAGGTCTAAATGGCTTTAAAATGCATTGAAATAGGCTAAAAACTGCAAAAAAAATTCGCGATGATGGCGTCATAATATGTTAAAATTATTATGGGTACTAATATTATTATTACTGCCATTATTTTGGGTACTTTTTCATTTTTAGGCGGGGGGGATTTCCAGACCACGCCCAGGTCTGGTTCCCCTCATTTAGATTTTAAAATGCCATTTACAAGGGGCAGGCGCGTTTATTCGTGGCCCAGTTTATATCCTAGCGATTTCGAGACGATACAATTGAAATAAATCGTCGTTACTCTGACACAATGAGTCAGAAGCGTCATAAAGTACTCGTAACTGTGACTCTTTTTATATCTTGGAACACAAAACAATATGAGTCAGAGTCACATTAATTTTATACTGATTGTGACTCTTTGTGTCAGAGTAACGACGAAATGCACGTTCCAGAGTTAAATCCCGGTTACACAAACGAAGAAATTCTGGAAAAGTTGAAATCCGATCCGGATCTGGCGGCTAATAAGTCCTCGGCAGCCGCCCTGGCAGACCTAGACACTCTGCTTAAATACTGCAAATGTTTAAACATGGCGGATCATGTGATTTTCGACCCTTCGCTAGCAAGAGGGCTCGACTACTACACCGGAGCCATTTTTGAAGCTGTCATTAAAGGTAATCCTATTATAGTTTGTACAATAATAACGCCGTTGTTCTCTACAAAAGTCATTTTTCGCCCCTCCTGGCTTGTCTTGGCGCCTGCCTTTGTATAGTCTACATAGAAAGATAAGTTTCTTGTAATGCAGCAACAAACAACAAAAAACAATGTTTTTCAAGTACAGAGACGCTATAACCAACCAGTTAAAACAAAAAAACAAAAGAAAAACTTAATATGCAGTAAAAATTAATAAGAGGCGCCGTTTTGTATGCTAACCGCCCATATTCCGTCCTTAAGTTTTTTTTTTCAATTATCGTGTTTAGAAACCCGTGTATGGTCGGCAATGCCCCCTTCGTTTTATTAGTGGCTGTGTCCCCCCCCCCCCCTTAAAAAATAAAAAATACCTACTAAAAATATTCGCCATTTTTGACCTGTTTTCGCGGAATTTTCGCAGTCTTTATCCTATTTTGGTGAAATTTAAATCATTTAAGACCTATTTTACTTGAATTTTACTTTTTCACCATTTTGTCTTTAGCTTTTTTCTGTTTTTTTTTGTCCGTGCGCATCCGCGGTTTCAAAAAATTCCCCTCCTGCTTTGGAAATGCCCACGTTTAAACCCTTTGGGGGAGGGGGCAGGGGCGGCAGTGCCCACATCTGATCTTTGTATAGCGTGTAGATTTTCACCTCATTTTAATGGGGCCTACGTACTGCCTTCATTCGTAATGCATAAACGTAATTAAAATACATTTTCAGTCTAAAATATCTAAAAAGTTAATATAAAATTATTTTTATTTGTTTTTTTATATTCATTACAATTACAAATTATGCGTTACAAAGAATGATGCCGTAGCTTTCTTTCCTTTAACCTCTTTGCGGTGACCGACCCTTAGGTCTTTTTCCTTTACCAAAGTGTGGGAATGGTCGGAATGCTTGTGTTACTTATTTATTTAGACACTCAAGTCAGTGGCGTGCCCAGGGGGGGGCAGCCCCCCCCCCCCCCCCCTAAAATCCGGCGAAGCCGGATTTTTTCGTTTTTTGAATTTTGGGAGAGAAAATTTTTTTTCTTAAATATTAATACAGAAACTTTCCTGATGCCTTCCAAAAGCATATTAATAGTCAAAAAACCAAATTTTCCCCGCATCGCGGGTAGTTTAAATTGACAATTTATCTCAGTTTTTCCATTTCAATCGATTTTGCCGCTCAATAGTTAAGGCATACATGTTAAATAAAAGTACTATAAACACTATTAACCTTTTATTAACGTTTTAAACACATGTTTTAAATGGATAGGAATAAAAAAAAACTTAAATTTTGTTTTAATTATCATCTAATTAATTATTTAATTATTATCAATTTTAGCGCCTTAAATTAAAAATTTTCTCCCTCGGGGGGCATTCTGCCCCCCGGACCCCCCTGACAAGGGCCTCTGCCCCTTGACCCCGCTGGGAGGCTCTCGCCCCCCAGACCCCCAATTTCTGGGGGGCTGACGCCCCCCAGACCCCCCTCAGGGTTAGTATGTACCCCCCCCCAGACCGCCCCCCCGAAATGAAATCCTGGGCACGCCACTGACTCAAGTAACTAAAGAACAGTACAGGCACAGGGGGAAGGGTATTAAGGCTAAAACACTATAAACCATAATACTAACCGAAAATAAAACGCAACAAAATTATTTTGATCTCAAATCTAAAACTACTACAACCAATACCAAACAAAATCTACTTCAAAACTGATACGGAGTAAATGCAAGTGGTCGGTAAGGTTTAGTACAATTAATCAGGTACGTTTCTTAATTTTCTTAAGTTAATATTGTATCTGTATACATAATACTACTAAATCTACTTACTTAAGTAGTCTTAATGTGTGCATTAAAATTATAAAGTGTTAAAATGTTTAATTTTCCAGGCTTTGGGGTTTTATCATAATGCAATGTCAATTTAATCTTTAATAGTGTTTAATATTATAAAAATATTTTTTTCTAAAAATGCTCCAAGAGGTATCCAAAGCCATTAAGGTATATTATGATGCTGTACTGGCCCAATAAAGGTTGTTTATTCCATTATAGTGCAAGATGATATAAACAGCGATACCATATTAGGTAATTTGTGACCTATTTTGACAAAGGAACAAACAAATCTCATTTTAATATTTTTTAGGATAGGTACTTCAGAAACATAATATTTTTCATAAATGTTTTTCCACGACGGTTTAATTTTTTATAAAATATCAAGAAATATACCCAGTAGAAAAATTTTAATTTTCTTAAATACCTAAGTATTGTAATGAAAAATATATTTTAAGGTTTCACCCTGGTGCAAAATGAGGCAAGAGTGGAAAATGGGGTAGTTGGGGAGTCCGGGAAAGCGGATGAGGATGAGGAGGAGAGCGGCGGTGGCGTGGGCTCCGTGGCCGGTGGCGGAAGGTACGACGGACTTGTGGGGATGTTCGACAGCAAAGGAAAGAACGTCCCCTGCGTCGGGGTCTCACTGGGTATCGAACGGATATTTAGCATTATGGCACAGAAGAACGAGGTAACACAGTGCGTGTTCAGGGGTGGTGAAGGAGTTTTTATTTTAATCAACGGGGGAGGGAGTTTAAACTGTTCGCAGTCAGTGGGTTTGTTTATCCATAGGTAGAACGCGCTATGGGTGACTTGTCTTAGCGCCTACCCTTTGTAAATTTGTCTAGGGAAGAGAAGTTTAATTCAGCTATGAAAACCCTAAGAAGTTGAAATCCGTTTGTAATCTCTTTAAAGCGCCTTAAAATTACAAATTAACCGGGCACGAGCTTATACACGGAAAGGCTACATTAAATTTGATTTTGAGAACCTTTTTTGTGGGTATTTTCCGTAGGTGGCCAGCCTCCCGGATTTTAGAAAGTGTCCCAACAATTTTTTCGGGGGTATACCTCAGCTCAAATACCACATTTTTAGCGTTTTAAATACTCGGGGAAACCCCCCCCCCCAAAATTTTAGGGGGCTGTACGGGTTCCCCTAAATTTTAGGGGGAGTGTCAGCAGCAAGCGGGAATTTTTGGGGATATAATCGAATCCCCCCACCCCTCTGCCCACCTATGGTGGTTTCCAGAAAAAAATTTACAGATACGGTATCTTATTTTTTTTTATTGAGAATTATTTTTGTGAATAGCAAAATGTATAAAAATGTGGTACCTTTTAAAATATAAAAAGTGTTCTGATATTATTTATAATAAAAAGGGTTTTAGATTATTTAGGTGTGTGGTGTGTCCATACGCATAGGTTGCCAGACAGAGCAGAGTTTAGTAATTTATAAATTTGTTTAAGAAATCCAAAAAGATGGATTCGTGGGGACACCGGCGTATCTTTACCTCACCATTTATTTAAATTTGGGAAAAAATTATATATAAGCAGTTTTGTGTTAATTTTTATTCGATCGAATAAATTTAAGCAACCAACTGTGATTTTGTCTTGGAAAGTAATTATAATCATAACAATCAGGATGACATAAAATCATACAGCATGTTGCTCGAATTTAGAGAGGTGCTTTTACTCCAAAAATTTTTGGTAACTTTTGTCTTGTAAAAAATACCCCCATTTTACACTAATAACAGTTAAAAATGTTTGATTTCAGTGTCGGCGACCGAAATGTGCTCTGGTTTATGTTCTTTACAAGAAAATTGTATAAATCAAGGGAGTTCACGAGTTACCTCTTTAATCCCCATGCCCACCTATGGTTGTCACGCATCAATTCATTTTTCACCAGTTGGCAAAATAAATGAGTAGTTTGTGTCCCTAAATCCTTATTACACTCTACATTCTGCAATAATATAGGATAAAACACAAAACCTCGTATCTAATGGAAGAAAAAAGTGCCGATTTTTATTGCCAATTAAAACGAATGAAGTTTAAAAAGTAACCGGCAATAAAAATGCGACTTCATGCATCGTATATTTTTCGGTGCACGTGTAACCCAAACTGAATAGAAAGACATTAAGAATTGCGAAAGTAAATTCCAACGTAAGTTTATGGATATACCAATCTTTTTTGTTCCTTTATTTTCAAGCAATGGCCACGGATAAATAGAGAAATAAATAGAAATCTCGTCATAAAATCTTTTGAAATTTTAAATTTGAAGCCCAAAGGGTAGTTTATATTTTACACATTACCAAAATTAAAAATAGTTAAAAATATAATAGCAACAATGAAAAAACATCACATTTTAAATTAATAACTTCAATTTATTTTGTTCTGATATCCTTTAGTTACTGCAATGATTGTTAAAGCACATCTAGAATTTTATAAAACGTTTTTTTTTTCAGCTAGAAAACAGAAAAATTCGAACATCGGAAACACAATTTTTTGTTGCATCTGCTCAAAAAAACATGTTGGAAGAACGAATGAAACTGTGTGCGTTCTTATGGTCCAATAAAATAAAAGTAAAGAATTTTGTTGATCTATTAATATTAATAAAAAATGCACGAAAAATCTCCATTTAAAAACCTTAAGTGATTTCGATTTCAAACTTAATGTAGTGAATAATCATTTTTAGTATGCGGAATTGTGGACTACATGCGTAACTAGTACTGCACATAATGCCTGCACACCCACAACACCAAAACCACACACTAACACGCACACAAACACACACACACAAACACACACGCTTAGGGTATATGTGTAATGTCTTTCTTTGGTGATAGCGTAATTATTAGATTTTAGCCGTCAAAACGCCGTTTCACCAAAATAAGTACGTGTTTCGTGTGGCAGGTTCCTTTTCGTAGCATCTACAAAAGGAGTTTATATGTATTTTCGTGGGTGCGTGCGTGCGTCCTTGTGTGAGTCACCTAGAATTTAAACTGTCATTCACCCCCGCAAATCCAAAATATTAAGTATGGTCAAAGTCGCTAGGTAATAGGGAGAGGGTAAAATGGACTTTTATATGCTAGGGAGGTTCGTACCCACCCAGGTTTTAGGCGGATGGTCGACCCTAAATTAACCAGTTTAAAATCTAGAGAGGGTCAGAAAAAACGCGGTTTTAAACAAAGTTGTTTTTAAATATCTATTGAACTTAAAATATTAAAATCCAACAGCAGTAGAGTGGGAAGGGTATGAAAAAAGTTAAAAACAAAACAGGGGAAGCTATAATTTTTCTTGGGAATAGTGGCGAATACGCAATTTTGAAACTGGGGACTGTTTTCTTCAACCTTACCCTTGCCCTTCTTCTTCATCTATACTATGGCTACCACCGTTCTAATTAAAACTAGTCTTCCGGGTGGGTCCCTCTTACAAGTTGCGCACAAAACTATGTTCTAAATATGGTGCGAAACCTAACTCAGTGGCACATTGAGAATGATACCTAACCCAGTTAAAGTTCTGTGGACGTTGTGCATTTCTAAAGCTGGGCTAACGGCAGGCAATTCGAACAAATAAGTCATCCACTTTCCCTTCCAGCTGCCAGTACAGTCACTATAATGCATTGCAAACATTGTAAAAAAATTGTTTAATTTCAGGCGGAAATGTCCTACAAGGCCAATCCGCGAATGTTGGATCAACTGCAGTACTGCGAAGACCGCGGGATCCCTTACGCCCTCATTATCGGCCAAGGGGAGTTGGAGCAGGGTGTGGTAAAGTTAAGAGTCATCCAGACCAGAGAGGAAATCCAAGTCCAGCGGGATGACCAGCTCATCCAAGCTCTCCAACAACGATTGGCTGCTTTGTAAAATGTAGGAATTGCCGCGATGAAATTCCGGTTGAAGATTCGATCTGTCACTATCGGCTGTTATATTTTGGAGCCAAATGAATAGTTAAAGTTAAAAAATGGTTGAGGCGGCTGGTAACTTTTTGATCCCAGTTTTCAGCTCTAATCACTTTCTGGCGAAGGACATTCTGTTCTGTTTTTATGCTGCTGTTGGAGTTTTGTATTATGCTGCACTATTTTGTTAAACACTGAAATAAATTATTTTATAAGACTTTCAAAAACATATTAAAAGTACTATAGATAAATAAAAGTTAACTTTTTGTAGCAGTCCATATATTTTAAGTCTAAAAGAACAAAATAAAAACAAAGTTTTTTTGAAACGATACTTATATTCTAATGTAAAAATTCTTTACCCTGTTACTGTTAATTTTATTTACACTACTTGAGCTTTTCTTGCGTTACTTCAGGAAACTATAGCTGACTGGCGATGGAATTGGTGTAAATGTTCATAGTAATACATTTTTTAATACATTTTTAGTTTTTTTGAAAAAAATTATTAAATTTAAAATGTATCATTATAAACTGTCATAAACCACTTAGGGTTAAGCGATATAGTTAGGATACCCTGTTGGTTTTTGTGTATAACTCGTACCATGCCTGACGGACAGAAACAAACTATATATTGGGAGAAATGGTATTTTTTTCCTGTCAGTTCAGTATCCTTTACATTTTTAGTGGACCATTCCACGCCGAGATATGTTTCGTTTAAAAAAGGCATTTTAAAACAGTTTTTCCAATTTAACAGAACCAGAGTTAATATTACGTGACAAAAATTTAATTCAAGTTATATACACCAGATGTACATGTCCACAAAAATTTTCAGCGAAGTCTCTACTAATGAAGTTTTTTTAATTTCGTTTTATTGCTACAATTTTTAAAATAAAAAAATAAAAAGACGTGATAGTAGAGATTTCGTTAAAAACTGGCTAAGAATTATGGTATGCTAAATGCTAATTTATGCTGTTTTAACAGTTTGGAACAAACAAATTCCTATCAAATGACTAAACTTTCATTTAAAATTTTTTTATTTGACGCCGAGAAACTACATTTCGAAACGTTTGTTCAAAACTAGCTTTTACAAAAGAAACTCAGATGGCTCAGTAGCCGAGTGGTTAGACCGTCGTACTCAAATCATTGTAGCTGTAGGATCGAGTTTCCCAGGGGAATATTTTTGAACGTCAAATTTTTTTTCCTTTTAACACTTTTAAATAAAAAGTGCATTTTCAGTACTGTATTCAACTCCAACCGAGTGCGTGTTTTGAGGTAGTTTTGAGGTAAAACCGGTATATCGTCAGAATGCCCCTAAAGGGGGGGAGGGTTCACTACGCAACACCCCTAGCGCCCCCCTTCTCGGGGCGGGGCGTCGAATCGAAAAACGGAGGTCGGATTCGTAATCAGGACCCCCCAAAAGTCCCGAGTATATGTTTTGGTGAAAATCGGCGAAATTTTTGCAACTGTCCCGTTCCACCTTATATAAATGACAATAAACTGCTTTCCTAAGCAAAACTAAACTAAATTTTATCATGGATAAGTTTTTATTAATAATTCTGTTGCGGCTTTTTTGTTTTAATGTGTTCAATTTCCATGTATTACATATAAACACTAAAATTAAATTAAAAGCATCACTGTATATGAAATCTAAATTTTTCAAGTTTAGGCTTTACACCTGAATATTTGCCTTTAAGTAAAACAATTTGAATAAAAAATAGTATACCTGAGTATATTTAAATGTGCATGCCTTGAGTTTCAAGAGTACAAATAAAGAATATTTTTTTATTACTTGCGGCGCGGCGAGAACTGTTTATTTCGACCATTTTGCGCTTGCACTAATATTGTTTGTTGTTTCGTTAATGTGGGACACAATCTCTTTTAACTATAAATCTAAGGCTAAAGCGAACGTTAAGATTTAAATGTTGTCATTTGAATTTTGTTTTTCTTTCCCAAATGGTTTAAGAATAGATTAAAAAGACATCTGTTATAATTCTCGTGTTAAACTAGGTTTTAAAGATTGCAGCTTGCGTATAAAATATTAAAACGTAAGAAGCAGAACTAACAACTGTAAAATGAGTACATAAAATTACAGCTTAGCAATGCAAAGTGCGAGAAAATTCTTAATCTTACTATATAACAATAAAAAGGGGGAGTCCAGCGTGGTCGTATCAAGATTACAAAACAAAGTAACACAAATTTGGAAGTGGAGACCAATTTAAAACAATAAGAATGGGGTGGGTCGGTCCACCATGGTCATACCAATATTACAAAACAACACAAATTAGAAGTGTGGACCAATTAATCGAGCGCTGAGCTGACCGAAGCGCGAGTAATTTTTGAAAGATGGCCGTTCTAGACCCCCAAATTTTCATCCTTGGCGACCCAAAGGGGGTCTAAGCCTCCAATTTTTCTCTTTGCCGACCCAAAAGGGGGGTCTAGACGCCCTAGACCCCCCTAACTACGCCCATGATTGTAATTAAAACGTTGCTGCGGAACGTAACAACCAAAATGTGCTCTCCGCAGACGAATAGTATTTTAAAACATTGTCAAATAAAGGAAAATGATTGTATTGTTTTTATTTTGGCTATTTTTGGCTTTTAGAATAATTGTTATTTTTTAAAAATTGTTATTGTAAGCAATAAATAAATAAGAAAGACCTAAATCAGAAATTTAGTTTCTGTAATTGTGCAATACTTTCGGTATTTTTTACGTTTTGCAATTAGCCTATGTTTGTTTTTATTAAATCAGTATTGAATAAGAGTTAACTTTAGCAGAAGTTATTAAAAAAGTTGCCTAAATTTTAATATTGCTTGCATTTGCGCGGGGCCAAATGGGTGACGGAAAAAAGCACCCGTGGCAAAGGCGGAAAAAAAGCACCCGTGCGCGGGGCGGAAAAAAGCACCCGCTCTTAACCCGGAAAAAAAGCACCCGAAGGGAGCCTATGACAAATATCGTGTAGCGACGTTTATTTATTACGTTATCAGTATTATAAAACTTAACTTAAACATCTCGTAGCGTTTAGCGGTTATTTATATTTAGTCAATGTAAGATTTTTATTTGGTTAATAAAAACAAGATTAAATTAACAATTATTTGTTAAATAAAATAATTAAAAATAAAAAAAATTAATACATTTCTTGTGTTCAGTTGGTTAATTGTATGCTAACAAATTGCAAGCAATTTATGTTAACTGCAAATTCACACAAACTTTTAATTAGCGGGGTTTTTTTTATCTATTTCTTTGTGATATCATAACAAATACGTTACAGTAATTTTTTATGTCATAATTTGCCGCAGGACAATAATAAAATGGATAATTACGCGGGAAAACGAAAGTTCATGTGCAATCACTAAAATCTCGCGCATTATAAACTTACCATTTAATAAAATTAGCGTTTACAAATGTAAAATAGAAAACACTAAAACGAAAACAGTGCTAGGAAATATTTGAACATTTTATACACAATTTCCTTTAATTTCATTTGTACATTTAGCAGCTTTTTTAAGTTTAGTGGTGCTGGTTTTAACATTTTTCAAAGTAAAGTAGTGGTGTGTTGGCAAAAATATTACGTAATAAATTTAAAATTAGGTTAAGCCGTTCACATTAATTAGGTCAAATTGTTTATATTAATTAGGCCGTGTTATTAACTATATAAACAAACATATTTTAATTTCAATTCTATGTTTTGTTTTTCTAATTCGATAATTTACCAAATTTGATTATAATCGTTAAAAAATGGCTGATTTCGGTGATGCGGAACCTTTTAAAGTTTTAAGTAATTGTAATCGACACCCAAAAAAAATACAGTACCCAAGTCAACGTTGGCCCGGTTTGGTACTGGAATTTACATGGAAAAACGCCGCAGTTGATGGGGCCATATACAGATGTCAAAAGTGTTTTTCCGAAAAAGAAAATAATAACGCCTTACCTACTGTACCTACGATTATAATAAAAAACGGTCGTTTTCAGCATAATCCAGATTATCCTAATCGAGACCATTATTGCGGAAATAATCTTAAACTAAGGTCAGTTTTTTTTAGTTTTAGCACACAATATAATAAGATTAGTGATGTTCCCCGGAGCTCCTTCCGCTTTTTGGAGCTCAGGAGCAACCGCTGAAGCTCCGGAACTCCGGAGCTCCGCCCTATTTTCCTACTAATTTTATGAATAAATAAAAAAAGATGCCATGGATTATTAAGTCAAATTTTTTTGTAAATTAAATTTTTTTTAAAACTTATTTAAAAACCAAGAAATGTTGAATTATGCATATGTGTTGTAAGTTTTCTGAAATAAAACTGACTTTGACTTAAAAACAAAAATAAAATATTTAATATTTAAAACTTTTGTAAAATTATTTTCGTTTTTTACGCAATTATATGATTCCGTTTGAAAATATTTATTTAAAAATTCTACCATTAAACTACTGAAAAGTTTACTAGGGTAGTGCATTTAATTTCGGCACTTTTCCCAATTGGGCATTTTTGATTTTGGACTATATCTTTGGTAATCCTGAACGGAATATGACGTTTAATAGCTCAAATGAGAGATAATTATATGTAGATGACAGTCGTGAGCTTTTTATTTGTTATGTTGTGATATTTTTATGTGAAATTGTATGATTTATAAAAAAATAAAATTGATACTCGTTTTTAGATTATGGGCATTTCATGATTACGCAATAAATTGGTTTAAAAATTAAACTGTCCTGGTAAAATTTAGTCTATTTTCCGAATTTTCAGTCAACGTGGTTCTACGTTGCGTCTGTGGTGAGCAATCGTTATAAAATAAAATAGTGTAATTTCGGCACTCATATGCTGTAGGTAAAAACAGATTGAATTAAGTGGTCGGGTGTTAAATTGTAGTTGTAAATAGTAAAAGACAATGTTGATATGTGTAGGGGTCATAGCACTGCACTTAAACTCGATTAAAAGGGTCCTTTTAAAAAGTGCCGAAATTAAATGCACTTTTTTCCCAAATTTTGCTCATTTTGATACCATTTGGCATTTTAGCTGTAACTTTTTTCCAGTTACACGTTGAACAACAAGTAGAAGCTTAAATTAAAGAAAACTGTCTGAAGATAATGATAGGCTTTTAAATTTTTGAAAATGATGATTTTTTACTGAGAAACAATCGATTGTTTGTAAAGTGCCGAAATTAAATGCATATTTTTAATTTCGGCAATTTTCCGTTTTTTTAAAAACTCATTTAATTAAGTAAAAAAACTGCTTTCGTACAGTGAAACTTTTGTGACGCAACGCAGTATCGTGAAAGCTTCAAAATGAGCTATCAAACATGAAAATCGGGCCATACAATGAAAAGTTACATTGGAAAAACAAAAAAGTGCCGAAATTAAATGCACTACCCTATCTATAATTAACAACATTGTAAGGTCAAAATTTAAAAGACTCCTAAAAAACAAATGTGTATACAATAGTGATAACGTAATAAATAAACGTCGCCGTAAAAGATTTGTCATGCGCTCCTTTCGGGTGCTTTTTTTCCGCATTGCGCGCGGGTGCTTTTTTTCCGCCTTAGCCACGGGTGCTTTTTTTCCGCCTTTGCCACAGGTGCTTTTTTTCCGTAAACCGGCCAAATCTCCATCGCTCGCTCAGATGCCATCCATGAAATTTTTTTTATACTTTAAGAAAATCAAGTAGTATATTCTAGTGATGTTCCCCGGAGCTCCGGAGCGGAGCTCCGTTTCTAGGAGTTCCGAAGCAGCCCTCAGAGCTCCGGAGCTCCGCCCTATTTTTTATACTAATGTTATGAATAATTAAAAAGTGGTGGCATATATTATTTTGTCAAAATTTTTTTTGTAAACTAATTTTTTTTTCATAACTTATTTAAATCAATAAAAAATCCTAAAAATGCAGCTAGAGTATTTCAAGTATATTTATTAATGAGTTTATTAGTATTTTAAGTATTTATTTCAAGCATTTATTAATTTCAAATATTTATTTCAGGTATTTATTTTAATAAAATGTATTTCAAGTTTAAATAAGCTTCAAATCGCTCATTTAGGGGCCAAAGCTCTGGAGCTACCTCCGATTTAAATGGCCGAAGCTCCGGAGCATCATTGGTGGGTAGGAACATCACTACTAGTATATACAAGCAAAAAATACTCACAAATACGCAACTGATGTGTTGCGTAATTTTTAGGAGGCACTCGTAATGGAACGTTTCATTTTTATTCCGAAATTATGTTATTATTTTTATTCCTAAATATTTTTTCAAGTCCACATTTATTGACTATGTTGTTTCTCAAATAAAATTTTGGAAATCAGTGCTAAAATAATCAAAAAGTCCTTGAATCAAATCCAGACCTTGCTACAATTTTTAACTTAACTAAAAAAAAACTATAACGAATATGACCGTGCTAAAGCAAATAGCGAAACGTCATGCCCAACAATCTAATAAGTTCAATTTTAAAACAAATAGCGATTAAAAATAACTTTTGGTTTTTGTGCAAACTTTTGGTTTTTGGGAACCGTGTTCGAATTACGAGGATAAAAATAAACGTTAAAACTTTTATCATTTTGAAAGTTTTCGGTAAAACATATCATTCATTGGTCTAAAATATAGAAATACAACTTAGATCAAAAATAAAGAAACAGGTACATTATAAGAGTTAGGTTAAAATAAAATATTTATAAAAACTGATAATGGTTATATGTTTAACCAAAAACTTTCAAAATGATAAAAGTTTTAGCGTTTATTTTTATCTTTGCAACAAATACCGAATTTAGATTAATATTTGGTCTTATTTAGATTTAGACCACATCTTGCGTGTTCTTTTTTTACCAGAGGATTGGGTTCGTTAAGAGCTTTCCTTTTTGACTACCGTGATTTCAATTATGATTTTAAATTTTTTAACAACTTTGATATACCCAATAAAAAGACAAGGACAGATATACATCCAAGGCTGTATTGTTTTGCAAATAACTAAAAAATAACTTATTAGCTAGATACTAGCCGCAAAATAGGCAAGTAGTCACAGTTAAGTGGTAATGGTGAATCTTAAGGCCAGTTCACACCGGATTGGCAGTGAATAGTGGACGCACGCGTTTACATCATTACACCCTCATTGTTGCTGCGGTTTAAACTGTGCGCTGTGCGCTAATCCGGTGTGAACCGATTCACGGAGATTAGATCGTCGACAATAGATCGTTGGAGATTAGATCGTCGAACACCAGATCGCTGGAGAATAGATTAGAGAGACAATAGATCGTTGGAGATTAGATCGTTGAAAGTAACAAAAAACACGCAAAAATTGTAAAATTTGCTAAAAATACATTATTTTGCAAACATCACTTGATTTTAAAGCAAATTTTCGTAAAATATTGTATTAGATAAAAACTTTAGCCAATTCATCATTGATTATTTTTTCCAATTCTCTCAAACTTTCTTACTGTTAACCTATTTTAGTTTTTTACTGTAACCGATTTAAACTCATTTTAGCTAATAGTAATGCTAATGTTAACCGATATTACATGTTTATATATTTTTTAAAATTAATTTTAGCTTATTGTTAAAATTTATATTTGTATGCAAAATTCTGTAAATTAAAAATTGTATTTCTGTGCTGGGTGCGTTGTTTTGATTCTAGGAAATTCGAACGCCAGCACTTGATCGCCGAGCATTTAATCGCCGCGTGTTGCCTTAAAGCAGACGTTAAAACTCGCCACGAAAGTAGTATAAACTCCTCATCAACGTAATAAAAACTCCACCGAATATAATTTTAAAATTCTAAATAAAATATTGAAAGCAATGTTCTTTTGGCAATAAAAATCTTTTATCGTCAAACAATATTGCCTTATTTAAATGATGAATCAAAAATCTAAATTTTGCTAAGCCTAAGCAAAGCCTAATATCGAAAACAAATATCGAAAAATATGAACATTGCATTTCTGAATCAACAAAAACACATATTAAAAATAATTACAGTCAGAAATGCATGTATCGTAAGAATCAGTTAAGAACCGCATAAATATTAATAAAATTTTGGAGACATTGTTAAAGTATTAAAAAATAAAAGTTTTTAAATTTGGCTTATTTCCAACCAGCAATAATGAAGAAGCACATTTTTTTAAAACTAGATAAGTTTTCCATTATTATTATTATCAAATTGATGTCTTTATTTAATTAACATACTCGTCTTTTAAAAGAAAAAAATACAAAATCAAATCACTAATTAACGAAAAAAGTGCCTTTAAATCAATCAGCAAAAAATCTACCAAAAATGTAATTTGATCGAATTTTTTAATAAAATTTACTTTATAATCAACTGGTTTTCAAAAAATAATGATTTTTTAAACAATTATGTCATTTTTGCAGTGTTTTGTTTTCTTGCAACGATCTAATCTCCAACGATCTATTGTCTCTCAGATCTAATCTCCAACGATCTATTGTCTCTCAGATCTTATCTCCAACGATCTAGTGTTCGACGATCTAATCTCCAACGATCTATTGTCGACGATCTAATCTCCTGATACCGTGTGAACCGGCCCTTAAAGTTGGGCTATATTTATTTTTTTATTCCCAGATCACTAAAATGTTTCTTAAATTCCAAACTATTTTTTTTTTTCAAATAAAATTTTAGAAATTGGTTCTCAGCGAGAAAAAAAATTTTGGCTCAAATTCAACGCTTGTTAACATTTTTAATTTAAACTGATAAAAGAATGGTTTAAAACAATCAATTGATATCACATATAAATGTTTTAAATACCTTTAAAAATTAACGTATAATTATGAAAGTAGTATATGATATAATAGTTTAATTCAAAAATATGGAGCATAAAAATTAGTTAAAACTTTATTAATGTTTCAAAATTACTTTTACTAAGATTTTATGCGCAATAAATTATCACGATATAAACCATTATTATGAATTAAATTGATAACTATAAACCATCAAAAGCATAAAACTACTTTATAAGCACCCTAAATCAGTTACACTTCGTGCGCAATAAGTATTGATCTTAAGCGAATTTTTTCTTCCGAAAACGGCAGTAATTTATGCAAATAGTCGAATTCCGTTGATGACAATTTTTCTCTTTTGATTTCATTTTTAAAGCAGCGCAAATTTTTAGAGAGATTTTTAAAGTTGTGTGTTTGATTTTCATTCAAGTGCAATTGCGGTTCTGAGCAATATGAGTGTTTTTGCAAATTATCCTCGCAGACGAAGCTTTGTTGTTGCGAATTGGTGTTACCGACTTTTTCTTCTAGACTCATTGGACGAAATGAAACTATTTTTTTAGTTTTTCTTTCTTTAACAGTTTTTGTATATTGAGGTTTTGTGTTGATATTATGAGGGGGATATAGCACGTCCGTTTTGTTAATATTCTTATTACAGTTTTGTTTAAAATCGTGATAATAAGCAAATAAATGTGAAGAAATCGGGGTGGATTCTATGTCTGAGTTTAATTGTTGAGGCTAATTGTTATCATTAGTGAGTCAACTGAAATTAAAATAGCCTGTCAGTTTGATAAATTCTCAATTTCTACTTCTTTTCTACAAAAATTTTCTTCCTTTTCGCAATAAAACTTTTTGTTTTTGTTATTTAACTAAACCAGCGCTCAATTATGCGCATGTTTTACAATACTGGGCAAAAAATTTCGTATAAATTATGTGTTTTCGGGTGTTATTTTTCGAACTATAGTCTGTGCAAAATGATTGAGACTGGCGAAAAAAACATAAACTTTAAAACGTTATATCTTAAGAACGGTTATATCTTAAAAAATACGTTTATTTTGAAACGTAGAAAATAAAACTTTTTCGAGTTTGAGGATAACTCTAAAAAACTCATAATTTATATATACTGATGAATACTCAAAAATCTATTAAATTCCAAATTAGAAAATTTGGTAATTACTTAATTATTTAAAAATTAATTACTTAAAAAATGCGTAAATGACTGATAAAATTGACATTTTTACTACTTCCATTTAAAATCTGCTACTTCATAATGCTAAGTGGCTACCTAAATTTCATTTGACGCACCACAGAAGTTAGCTGTTTGTGTTGAGTCGGTGATGATATATGGTCTTCTCCCAGTGAGGGAAACCCTCTTAAAGGCAACATTTCAACCGGATGATTATCCAAATTATTGAAAATTGTTGCGAGTTTATGTCTTCCTTTTCTCTTTTTGCAGCAGAACCAAAATAATGAAAGCCTTTAAAAGTGATTGTGTCAGCAACGAACCACCCATAAAAATGATGTTATCACCCTCCCATACCATAGCATCCCCTCATCTCCCCATATCATGCTTCGAAGTTCCGGTCATTTAAAGGAAGGAGCTCCGGAGGTCCTTCCCTAACATAAGCAATATGTTAGTCAATCATTTTTAGTAATTAAAGAAATTTAAAAAAATTTACAAAAAAAAGTTTACATTACAAATAATTAATAATTTATGGAATTCTTTTTGATTATTCATTAAATTAATATAAAATAAGGTGGCAACCCAGGGTATATAATATATATGTATATATAATATATATGTATCATGTATATATATATTACTGATGTTCCTACCTTCCAATATAATGCTTCGGAGCTCCGGCCATTTGAAGCAGAGAAAGCTCACCATTAAATGAGCGATTTTATGCTTATTTTAAATACGTTTAAAGTTACTCTGTCTGCATTTTTAAGAAATCTCTAGCGTACTAAAAAATTAATTTACAAAAAATTTTTGACAAAATAATATATGGCATCAGTTTTTAATTATTATGAAATTAGTACAAAAATAGGGCGGAGCTCTGGGGGTTGCTCTAGAGTTCCTAAAAGCGGAGTTCCGGAGCACATCATTCATTTATTTATGTATATAAATATATATATATATATATTTATTATATATATATATATATACTTTTTGGGCATTTTTTTAAAGTATAGAGTCACCAAAACAACGCCATTAAATTAAAGATCATATTTCCTTAATCGCTAAAAAGGTTTTGACGAAAAGAAGTTTGTGAAATTTTGATGGTGAGGGAAGGTTATACAGTTTTTACAAAAAATCATCGCCATGGAGGACAAATAAGGACTATTTGACTCTGTACCGCACCTTCAAATAAGGTAACAAGGGGTTGGTAGTTTTTTTTTATTATAAAGGCAAGCAAGTTAACTATGCTATTGTAAGGTGGCATAAATTTTGTAAATAATCGACTAAAGTTAAAATTTGTACATATTTTATAACATGTTATCAGTCCTAACCTCTACGTCAAAAAAGTTATTTAATAATAAACACTAATAGATTGTTTGGGGGTGTTGTTAACACTTCACTTTTTAAATTCTGCTCTCATAGCTTCATTACACCACAAATATATAGGCAGCCGAACGACGCCAGCGAGGACAGAAAAAATATTAATAGCATCCCTGGCAAAAGTGAAAAAAGAAGGAGAAATTTTCATCATACCTGAAAAATATTGTTTTATTTACAGAAACAAGTAGGGCACCTGACTTAATTTCGGCCAGGCCTTAATTTCGGCCACCAATTTAGGGTGTTAAAAAATTGGCTTATTTTTAAAATACAAAAGAACTAGCACAAAAGTTACTGGATTAATGTTGAATAAAGTGTTTTTGCTAAAGTTTTTTATTTTTGTTATTCTGAATTATCAACATTTTCATACAAAAAGTGAATTTTTTTGTGAATTTCTTAATTTTTGCTTTGTGTTTAAACTGCACCAAATTTAGAACGAAGCACAATATAACCTCAAAATAATTTCTATTTAAGTCGCAAAGTTGTTAATTTTCATATTTTTTTGATATTTTCTTCAAAATATCACGTTGCAACGCGTTTAACTAACTGCGCAATTTAAGATTCCGCGAATTTCGGCCACCCTGAAATTTAGGTCAAAGAACCTGCCGTTTTTTACTGTTTTTAAATATAATCGTACTACCGTATTTATAAAAATTTTTTTTGCTCGTTTGACTTTTTTTGACGTTTTTTAAGCCAACAATAAAAAATTTAACAAAAAATACAGATTATTAAAACTTGTTTTTGTAAGGTTTTGACTTAATTATTTAAAGTCTTGCTAATAACTTAAAGTTTGCAAACGGGAAAACATTAAGTTATATGTAGTAAGAACAATACCTAAGGATAAATTTGCAACCTTTAAAAATTTTTATTGTTCAGTTTGGAAATAGTTATAGCCAGTTTTTCTAGGTGGCAAAAGTTAATGGATCACGCCTTAAATTCGGTCACTATAAAAAAATTTAAACCTCCACTGATCTTTAAGTGTAACAGAAATTTTAAAATTTTGCACTGGAATAACAAAAATAGCTGTCGTTTGATTTTTAGACCAAATTTTGGATCGATTGGAAAAACTAGAAAAAACTTATCCAAAAAAATAAAAAAAGGTGGCCGAAATTAAGTCAGTTACCCTACACTCTTAAGGCTGATACTTAGAGGAAAAAACTGTAGACTAACTGCAAACACTCTAAAATTTTACTCTGTAAACACCTTAAAAAATATGTCACGTCATTGGTTACAAGTTTTTTCCTGTAGTAAATAATATAAGCCATAAGTCGTATATCGAAAGAATATGAATTGATTTGGTGTAATTTTTAAACCTTTAAACCTTTTAAACTACAAAAAAAAACAACTGAAATTTTACCAAAAATTGTAGTGCTTATATATACCACCATGTCACCCTATAAATATGCATTACACTTATTTGGTCAAAAAATTTAGGGAGGGCAAAAACCTTTCAAACGCCAATTAGAAAGTTGTGTACACATAAAGTTTGTTTATGATATACAAGCAAAGAAACAAAACAAATTCTCGTTAAAAGTCGTGATAATCCCTAGCGAAGCCCTGCTACCACCCTCCTTCCAGCCGATTTACAAGTATTATGGTCCATATTTACTTTTAAAAACTAAAATAAAGTCTTTTTAAAAATAGTTGAGACTTTAAACTGGAAAAATTTTCAAAAGAGCATATGTTACTAATTGAACGGTTTATTTATACAAATTTTTTTTTAAATTCATAGAGGTTGATGTTAGCTATGCATTCATAAGCTTATTGTTAGACAGTTAGAGTCAACTGAACCGACAACTTAACAATATATTCTCACCTGAAAATTTTTTCCAGTCCCAACTACTTTTATACATATTTAAGGTCTAAATAAACTTTCTAGTTTGGTCTATGAAATTGGATATTAGTTTAAAAATACCTTCTCGATCTACAAAATCCCAAGATGTATACAAAAGACTGAGAAGATTCGCGACCAGATAACTGGTCACAATGCAGGCCATTGTCTTGGTCGCCGCCTTCGTTTTCTTTTGATTTTCCAAAATCACTGCTTAAAATTTACAATAAAGGTTTTTACAATAAAATATAAGAGATCAAGTTAATATTAGTTAACAACCCATCGTATTCAAATTAACTCACTTTTCCTACGTAGGGTAACTGACTTAATTTCGGCCAGGCCTTAATTTCGGCCACCAATTTAGGGTGTTAGAAAATTGGTTTTTTTTTTACAAAAAAGAACTAGCACCAAAGTAACTGAATGAATGTTGAATAAAGTGTTTTTGCAAAAATTTTTTATTTATGTTATTCTGCATTATCAACATTTTCATACAAAAAATGAAATTTTTCTGGATTTTTTCTTTGTGTTTAAACTGCATCAAATTTAGAACGAATCACTATATAACCTTAAAATAACTTCTATTTAAGGCTCAAAATTGTTAATTTTTATGTTTTGATATTTCCTTCAAAATCACTTTGCAATTCGTGTTACTAAATGCGCATTTTAAGATTCCGTTAATTTCGGCCACCTTAAAATTCACGGGAACACGATAAAATTCACGTGAACACCTGTTTAACAGGATTTGCCACATCATGTGTACGGGTGGGGTTACATAACACATAATTTACCAGGTTGTATTAAATTATAAATAGACCGGAAGGAATTTCCCAAAAATAATACAGAAACACATTAAAAAACAGGTTATTTTCTTGGCGGAGGGATGCAGTCATATGCGTCTTAAATTTATGCCCGAAACGCCATAGTTTGTAGCTATATTATGTAATAGGTTTATTTTATTTTAGTTTTATATAAGTGTTTTGTAAAAAAAATTGTAATCGTGTTTGCATTAAAACAGAGGTCTTATCATTATTGCATATAAGTTTTGTACTACATTATTTTCTAGGCCTTGTTTGTTGTATAATTTGATATTTTATTTTTATCCAGTAAATTAAGTTTGTTCTATAAATAATCAGCTCATGTGAGCATTTCAATATAGTGAATATTGTATATATCAATGTCAATGGGGTTTTCCCACCCAATCCACCACTTACCACGATATAGAGTACCAATGCTTCAAAAAGTTGTAAAAGTTAATTAAAACACAGTAAAAATGTCAGGTTATTTTCTTTAGCGGAGGGATGTATTCATAAGAATTATGTAGTAAACATATGTGCGGGCTGGAGTCATCCAACTCCCAATTGACCAGGTTTCAACCATTAAGAAACCGGTATGGGAATTTCTCAAAAATTATTGAAATGCAGTAAAAAAAACTCAGGTTATTTTCTTGGCGGAGGAATGCAGTCAGATATGAAACATCAAAGATAGGCAAGGGTTGGTGTGGAATTATACTACTTCTTAACTTTTGTTAACGTCTTGTTTTCCTTTAAAGTTGATAGTTTTGGGTTATGTAATCGTTTTTTCTGTTTTAGGCTTTTGTTTTTTTTAAACCAAAAAAGGTGGCCGAAATTAAGGCGGATTTTGTTTTTTTTTTTTTTAGGTTAAAAATATAAAATAACTCAATAGAGTAGAATAAAATTTTTGTTAGGCTTTTTAAAGTTGGCTGGCTGTAACAAAAGCCATTTTATGTTGAAATATTCTTTCACACCACAAAAAAATTCAAAAAAAAAACACGTGTTATTAAACTTGTTTTTTTAAGGTTTTGACATAATAGCTAATAGACATTATAGCCAAGTGTAGCCAAGGGGTCTAAAAGGTCTCTAAACTCCTTTTTTGTAAAATCCAGGCTCTGTCCATGTGTGTTAATATAATTTTTAACTGAGAAAACATGTTTTTACCGCTAAAAACATTAGATAATAGGTTATTAGGCCAAAAACAGTGTATTATACAGCTTTATCTACGTTTATCCCTGCTTTTTTAACATTTTCAAAAATTAAGGGGGTTTCCGCCCCCCCTTCCCCGAAATTTTTTTTGGGGGGGGGGGCGAAGCCCCCCAAAAATTTTTTTTTGTACTACAATCCGCCCACCCCCCCTCCCAAAATGAAACTCTGGGTACG